>PNEQ01014695.1:0-13257 GCA_003012365.1 Medauroidea extradentata
ATTTTATTTTTATTTATTATTTGTGATTTGTAAATAACCGCCTATTGTAAACATCTGTCAAAGTTAAACAAAAAATAAATCAACCTTTGACTGAGTAAATGAGTGGTTATTAGTGAAGTCAAGATGGTTAGTTAACCCTTAAGTTAAATCAAACTGAGCTATCCGGAGCACGCGCAAACTTAACATAACCTCAACACCAGCTGCAGTAGACTACAACAGCAATAGTCCAAATAGCAACACGCAGCAAGACGCAAGGGACGCGTCACAATAAACTCAAACCTATAACTAAAATGTCTCAATGTATGAGTGAGAGCTAGGCCTAATAATTCATTACTGTCTTCACTCCTTTAAAATCAACTCAAGTGAAATAAATCTTCGTAGTTGGCTACCAAATCTACAACCACGCATGCCCAAACGAGTGAATTCCCCGAATTAACTTTTACGTAACCGTGTTTGCTAAATTGGATTAGTTTTTAAATAGTTGAAAAATTCCAATACGCACAATAATACCTGGCGTGCGCTGGCTAACCAAAACAAGTAAGACTACGTCATAAATGTGTTAGCCAATAAGAACGCGTTTTCAATGTTTTAGGCGGCGTTTGAAAATATGGCATTTTTAAGTCTGAATAATTCGAAAATTACAATGTTCACGGAGCTATTGCTTTGCCTGGCTGCATTTAGTGCTGAATTAATTCGGAAGAATCAGGTAAATACAGTGAAACCCGTTTAAGAAAATCCTGTTTAAGATGTTTTCCCGCTTAAGAAGCTCAAATTATATGGTCCCAAAATAAACCCATAATGAAAACCCGCTTAAAACACACATTATTTAATGGAAATGGCAGAAAATTTACCCAAAATATACAATACTTAATGTTAAAAGTATCTTGTATTACCGTTTTATGCAAAAATTTGTGGTTGCACTAGCGGCGGCCACGGTAACTGTAATCGGCATAAGTAAACAAGTTATGATGGCGTACATACCTGCCAAAACTCTATACATTTTGAACAAGGTCCTATTGCCACTGTTAAATAAATTCACATTGACCGTTGTATGTGCAATTGTAGAAAATAATCTACATAGTGTACAAGAAATAAACACACGTGATGAAGCATCCATTTGGCCTATGAGAAGTGTAGGTTATACATAAAGACACGGAACTGTGTACATATGTAGTTATTAACACAGTGCACAAAGTTTTATGGTTTTACAAATTAAGAAACATTTTTTCTAGTTATCCACTCTTACAGTCACGTAAAATTAAAATGCAAAACATGATTATAAATCACTTATCTATTTACGTTATTGGTTATAGTAAACAAAGCAAGGTATCTCGCTCGACAGCGATGTCACTATCGATTGTATGATCGGCATGACGCTACTGTAGGAGAGTCAATATAAACTGAACTTATTGATTATACGATACCTATAACACTTGTAGCCCGCGGGAAAGAATAATAAACAGTGGTTTTTTGGTATAACCTCAACTTGATTTTTACGTGCGTGTTTTGGTGAATTTATGTAATTACCGTCTTATTTTCAGAGTGAATTGTCAGTGAGGGAAAAAATAGATATTATTGCAAAGATAGATGCAAATCCAAATGTATCGCGCACAAAAATAGCAGAGGAACTTTGCTTGCCTGTGTCAACTGTCAATAGCATATTGTCTAAACGCGAATTGTATCTTTGTGAAGCAACAACATTGCAACCTAGTCGAAAAAAGTTGAAAAAATCAAAATATGAGAAAATTGAATCTGTGCTACTTGAATGGTTCAAGCAAAAATGAGCACTGAACATACCAATTGGGAGGCCCCTCTTGAAGCAAAAAGCAGATGAAATCGCACTTAGATTAAATATTGAATTCAAACCATCAAATGGATGGCTTGACAGATTTAAGAAAAGAGCTGGGCTTACATACAAGGCAATTAGTGGCGAGAGCAAAAGTGTGAATCAAGAACAAGTGGAAACCTGGAGAAATGGTGTACTGCCAACACTTTTGGCTGATTATGAGCCAAGAAATGTTTTTAATGCAGATAAATGTGGCTTATTTTTTAATTTGCTTCCTGACAGAACATATGCATTTGTTGGGGAAAGCTGCCATGGTGGGAAAAGAAGTAAGGACAGAATCACAGTGCTTTGCTGTGCAAATATGGATGGCTCTGAAAAATTGCCATTGTTAGTTGTAGGAAAAGCTGAGAAGCCTAGGTGCTTTAAGAATGTCAAGTCTCTTCCGTGTACATACAGGAACAGCAAAAATGCCTGGATGACATGCAAACTTTTTAATGAATTTTTAGTTTGTTTGGACCGAAAGATGGCAACGAGAAACAGGAAAATTCTTATGTTTGTAGACCAGTGTGCAGCACACCCCAAAGACGTTGATTTGATGAATGTGCGTGTAGAGTTCCTACCAGCCAACACAACATCTGTTTTGCAGCCTATGGATCAAGGAGTGATTCAAGCAGTGAAGCAGAAGTACCGCAGACGTCTCGTATCGAATTTGCTTCACAGACTTGCATCAAATACCACCTACAAAGTTTCATTGTTTGATGCCATATCAATGCTAGCAGCATCATGGCGTGAGCTCAGTAATGAAACTGTTGCTAATTGCTATAGAAGGGTAGGCTTTAGCAAACTTCCAGAAAATCAGGAGCCACAAGAACAAGAAACTGTAAGTGATGACCAGTGGGTTCAAGTTCAAGGGCAACTAAACATTAACACAACATTTGAAGAATTTGTGCATGCAGATGACAAACTTGTGGCTTGCGAAATTCAAGAAGTGGAGGACCTGTGCAATGATGATGGTAAGAGTGAAGAAGAGGATGAAAATATTGATGCAGAACAGGATCAGGTTACCGAAGAAGTATGCAAACCACCAACATGCAGAGAAGCCAAGGAACATTTGGAGAAATACAGGCACTTCTTGAGCAGCATTCTCAATGTTCCAGAGTCCATAATGAAAAGCTGTATGGAATTGGAGACATACACAGCCAAGCTGTGCGACAAGAAATCACAGCAAGCTAAAATTGATTCATTCTTCAAGAGAACATGATAGGTGTGATTTATGTACTGTTTTTCACCAAAACAGTTTGTTGTTGCTGTAAATAATCAATACATTTCTAGTTAGTAGATTGTGTAAACAATCAAGGCAATAAGTTAAAGTTAGTTGTTAGCACAAAAAAAAATTGTGTTGTTGGTATTATGTATTGTTGGAACTGGTGTTTTGATACTTACCTGTACTTTGATTTGTTTTCAAAATGTAAATATGTACTCTATTGCTTCAATTTGTTACTTCTACATGTGTAGACATCATTTGGTAAGTTATAGCATGACAATATGGGTGATTAAACTAAGATAATTAAAAAATTTAATGGTGACCCTTTTAAGATGTAAACACTCTTAAGAAGTTAAAAATTTGTTGGGCCCTTGAAAAACGTATTAAAGGGGTTTCACTGTACTAAAAACTTTTTCTAAGAATTTTCCCTATTGTGAATGAGTATCTAGTATAACACCTTGAGGTTTGTAAAAAAGGACAACCTCACCCGATTCTTTCATTTCTTGGATCCATGATTCCACACTTATAGCATCACTGTTGTGCCTAAAAGCCTCGGACTTCAAATTATGTTGTTGTTCAGTGTTTAACAGGTCTTTTCTAGGAAGCAAATTTAAACGTTCTAAATTTTTACTGCCAACAGAATATCTTACTGTGTCCAATATTCAGTCAAAGGGAACTTTCGTTGCAATCTGACGAGCAATATCATTTTTTTCGGTCCGTGATAATCTCATATGCCCTATGTCTGCAGTGTGGCCTACGTGACTTCTACAATAATTTACTGTAATATTTCCCTGTTGGTGAAATACGACAAGTTTGGCAGGACAGTGATCATTTATTTTGTTGCTACCACTGATTTCACTGTGTTCTTAATAATGTTTCCCTCGGGTTTTAACACGGCCATCGTGGTGACAGGTGAATGACATTCTAGAATAATTGACTGATTTGCAGGTGAATTTTGAACGGAAGATGACGAACTCACATACCTCCTCTTTCTCGGTTTTCCGCTTCCTGTTATTAAATTCTTCCTCATTAAGAAATTCTAAGATTTCATTCTGTATCACTATATTGTGTTGTGATACATAGTGTTCAACTATATTTTTCTTTGAAGACCTAGTTTCTTTACAAAAAGGACACTGTTTACACTTTGCATCTACTTGAGAACTTCCCAGGCTTAGATATTTTCCCTGAACATGCTTTTGTAAAACACGTTTTGTGTTACAAACAAGTCCACAAACACCACATTCGAACTTCATGTCACTGTGTTTACTGGTTATATGAGAATTTAAATTTCCCCACTTGCTGTAAACTTTACTACAAATGTTACATTTAACAATATCCATTTTGGTTTACCTCATAAAAAATAATTGTGATGCATACAACACCAAACTCCCTCTGCAAATACGTTACAGTGTCACCAAGCCGTCACTTTTACTGTTTCTACTCCAGCGTGCGAATTTTGCTTGTCACGTCACTGAGGAGACGGGGGGTTGATGTTATGTATTGTAGGGAGCTGAGGAGAAAACAAGTACAAGCGGCAGGGTGTGGTGGTTAGGGTCACAGAATCCTTCCCTTATCGCCACCCTTCAGCTGCATTTCTGAGCTTTCTCCTCAACGCTGGACAGTATGTGGGTATGGTCACGCAGTGTTCTCTAGAAAAAAAAAATAATAAGGGGGGTATTATCGTCAGGCAGGCCAGATGCCACTTGTTTTGCCAAAGTTGGGTGGGGGAGACAGAGGGATGATGGGATGGCGCATTCTCCTTGGAGGGGTAAGGGGAAGTGGCGAGACCAAACGTACCGAAATCAAAGTTACGGAAACAACCGAAGCTGGCTTCATCGTGTAAGTACCTAGACATAAGTATGCAAGCCAAGGCCAGCGGCCCGGCCACTTCCCTCCCCCATCCTACACAACCAGGCCGAGTGCGCCGCTCTGCCACACACGTTACGGTGGGGGATTGTGGGGTACTATTTTATTTAGAAGACACCTTTGCATCGTACTAAAATATAATTACAATGAAAACTTTTTTCAAGTCGGTAATTTTCTACATACATTTTATAAAAAAAACCCTTCAATTTTTTTTTAATTTTGGGGGGGGGGGGGGAGTTCAATTTTAGTTACCTCAGGACTAACGACATCGACGATCTAACGACATAATTACCTGACACCGTGTGATGTCATTAGTTTGAGGGTTTAATGTTATTTGGGATGTCAGTTCGAGCTCTCAATCTCTAATCCATGTATAGTTTTGTGGGAGAGTTAAAATGGAGTTTGTTTATACTTTTGCGAATTCAATTAAGCTGCATTCATAACCAACAGGATGTACTTACGTATGTGTAAAAGTAAAAACACTGAGTGAACATGCAAGTACATATTCACATCACCATGCAGTATGTGTACGTACGTTGACACACCTCCGCCACGTCTACTTATAAATTACGTTAACGCTTGCCACCGATTTTTAATACTTTGCAGTTTAAGCTTGAGGGTGCTAGCATTTACCAGTACCTTTGCTGATTGCCGTGTCACTGTTTAGTTTTATGTCAGTGCAATACGTTAGCATCTAAGATTATGAAGTCGAAGCTTTTACTTGTGAAACAGCATTTACTTATGTCCAAGGGTTTATCTACTGTTTATTTTCCATGTATAACTGCCCTTGCAACATTTGTAACTCAGTGTTATTTACAAATACGGCCGAGTGCCAATCCAATGCATACACCCTGTAAAGTGCACTAAACAACAATCGTGGGAAATTTGCACATAAATATAAATTGTATGTACGTACATACTTGTTTGTTATTGCTTAGAAATGTGTTTTAAGTTAACATAAATATTCTTCTGTATTAATTACCGTATTTACACTTGTATAGTGCAAATTTTTATTCCAAAACAACTGATAAAATTTCAGGGGTGCACGCTATGAACGAAAAATAGAAAAATAATACGAGGAAAATTGTACGGGGGGGGGGGGGGGTTTTTGTGTTTAAAAAAAAAAAAAAGGGGGGAGGGGGGGGGGGGGGGGGGGGGGGGTTGTTGTTGTTGTAGTAAACTGACAGGGGTCACGAGTGGGAGGCAGAGAGAGAGAGAGAGAGAGAATGTTTCTCACAGCCCGCTTCACCCATAATTTTCATTATTCAGTTCCTTTCTCTCTCCCCCCTCCCCCTTCCCAGGCACCCGTGCTCTGCTGTTAACAGTTGCTGCTAACACCCTTAATTTTTGTTTGTCTGATGATGACTAGAAGTTTACTAGTTTTAAACTGTCTGTTACGAAGTATGCTGCTCAGCAATTTGACGTGACATAAACAAAAGTTTGTGGGTGGCTGAAACTATTTCCTTCATTTATTCATCATCATTAATATCTTTACTGTTTAACACTATCTCCTTAACCTCAACTTTTATTACTTCTGCTTTAGCTTTACCTTCGTACTCTTTCTTCTTCTCAAACATCTCTGATTAACCCTCCCTCTTTATCTTCTGCCTTTTTACCTTCAAAAATATTCTGGGTTTTCTGCTTAAATACCTCTACTGTTTGGTGCAGTTTTTCAATTGCCCCATTTTGTGTGGAAATTTCCGATCCTACCTGTTATTATAGTACTACTTGGTTTCCACTCTGTCCTCTAGGGTTCTAACCTGACTCCTCATTTCGCTTTGCTACTCCTGATACACTCTTTCTATCTCACTACTCAAGTTACTTATTTCCCCGTTGTTTCTTAACACCTCCTCTATAAATTGCTCTCTTAGTTTTTCTACCGGTACCTGCATCTCCACCTTTACTTCAACAAACTTTTGTCAGTTCTGTCAAGTTGCACATTTAAGCGTTTATCCGTCTTGGACGTTTGGTTGTTGACATTGGTAAATTGACAATTTATGTTGTTGGTTAGCTCCTCAAATAGCAGCATCTTTGAATAAATTTCTTGGTCACCTGTAGTGCCACTTGTGTTAGAAGAATCACTGATGATACCATCACTCTGCAAATGTGGTATACTATTAGTATTTGGTGTTTGTGTTGTTGGGAGAGCATCCATGTCCCTAGTTACATCTCTACTCTCACTTGGCTTTTCCACTGGTACAGCTTCGCTGTCATATAATTCAGAAAGAAAGCCGCCATCTCCAACATAGTTTCTTTGAACTTGGCCGTATTGAACCAATTACACGCTCATAATTTTTTAATATACTGTATGTCTATTTGTATGAATTACAGTAACCACATTATTTTTACAATACCTTACATCAAAATACATATCTATATTACAGCAGGTAGGTGTCCATTTGATCCAATGATTAGAACAGTGGCAGCCGGTCAATGTTTTGAGCTCAGTGCTCTGAATATAATTTCCTTCACTCCCTTCCCCGCTAAATCGCTATACTTTCTTTCCCTGCTAATAATCATATGCTTAACTCAAAGGTATAGGACTTTTGCTTTACATGTATTGAGAAATTGCACTGCGTTTCATGGCAAGCAGTAATGTAGCCGATAAAGTATGTTGTAAAAAATTTTCAACTTAAAGATGTTATCTACAATGTATAGGTACTCGTTAAATACACAAGCAATGAATACCACTAACGGCAAGTTAGTATCCTACAATCTCAGTTTCTATACATTTGTTCTTACTGCGTTCCCTCTGTGTTTCCTCACGATTAATGTGAACCCGACTCGTAGATAAAATGCCAACAATATCGCATGTGAGACGTCTTAAGACTACATTAGATTTCGGCTTGTCTAAATGCAGACGCAATTTTATAACACATGCGAAGTAGGCCTACGCATATCTTCAGCCCCGCATCGGCATATTATTTTGATACGATTAAATAACTATTCCGAAAACTATAACTTAATGTTTCATGTGCTTGTCCACTCGAAAATCAACACATATACAAACCTTAAAATAATTTTCCACTTACCGTCAAGCAACACAGAATTTTCACAAAAATTAATCAATATTGTAAAATCCGACTTACCAAATTATCCCATCGTAAAGCGTCGGTAATGTATCCATTGGGCCGAAGACTAATAACATAGATTCTACTGCAGTTCTTTATTTATGCACAGTATCACGTCACTGACGCCCACAACCTACAATAATAATACATAGTAACGTACTATTCATAAAAGTTATTCTAAGTCAGCTACACATCCAAGCGACACCGAAAATTACTTTGTTTACAAGTCTGCAATGTACAAACACGTGCGCGACGCGAGCGGCCATCATTGTCAACGCGCTGACGTAACTGTCGCGCGCTTGCGCAGTAGGTAGTAGGGCTACTCTTCTCATTGCACGGAGCAGGTGTTGATAAAGGCGAGGTTCCCGCATCTCTCTACGCATCTGGCTAGGACAGGGGGTAGGAAAGAGGAGTGACAACCATGCGCTAGTCCGTGGGAGCACCGAGCCAGGTTTACACCATAGAAAAGGGCGGCTTACACGAGCGAAATTACTTGAGAAAGTTTCGTCCGCCTATAAAACTTAGCGCAAAGCAGTCGATCTATTATAAAGAAAGGTTAGAAGTATAAATTATGTCACATTACCTGAAATTTAATAAACTCAGTGCTACAGCACAAGAGCACGGCCTTACGCACCGCCACTGGATTAGAAACATTTATTATTATTGCTATCATTATTATCATTATTGTTATTTATTAGCAATTGCATACAAAGCAAATTGTTTTTTTTATAAACATCAATCTAAAGGACAGATTTGAACAGAAAATAAGTATATTGCCATAAGTACTGGTGCAAAACAACAGCAAAAGGCATTTTGGCTTTAAGGTTTATCAAGGTTATATAGAAAAACAAGATAAATTTTGACACATTTATTAATAAAGCAAAGTAAATGTTATGTTTATCTATAAAAACAAGGTTATGCACAAGCAGTTGTAGAGCTAATGAGGTTATAATGGCTGGGCAAATTTCACCTTGAGATATTAAAATATTAGTAATACGAGTAGAGTTCCCAAGAATCTTAGAAGTCACGAAACCCTCAATCACTTATAGGCACTTATACATAACCTCATGACCAAGAAAACTTGGTCACGTGACTGAGCAAATCCTGCAGGATACTTAATACTTAATCTTAAGTGTCTGGTTGTTAAATGGTTACTGTCAGCAAGATGTTAATCCCCACTACCTACCAACCTTGTGCTCAGAACTGACTTTTTGATTACAGAGCGGTGTGGAGTTCATTGCTAGTCCTGCTGGCTCGACCAACGACGAGGATGTGATAAAGGCTTGCAACGAGCACCAAATAACCCTTATTAACACTGGCTTGCGTCTTTTCCACCATTAATACACACATGAGCATCATGTATTACAGGACTACTTTGATATGTTGTAACAGCAGTAGCAGCTACAGGTTTTCAGCAGGTAAAGGATGACAAGACATTGAGAGGCTATGTATAGCCACTAAAAGATATTTTCATCAGAAACATTCCTCTTTCCCTATATCTGTACTGTGTACCTCTTCCCTCCATCCTTCTTAGCCCTTTACATGGCATTCATACATGTATTTTTATGTGATGTACACATGAATAAATAAACATTCATATTTTTTTACAACTGGTTGGAGAATTTTTTTATACAGGTTTGCATAAATAGCTGCTTGAGTGTTCATTTGTGATAAAAAAATCCAAAATTTAGAGAAAAAATAATTTTTGTAAAGTTGATCGTATGTAGTGTACTGAAAGCAACTTCAAAAGAAGCTAATATTTTTTTAAGTTTAGTGTTTTAAGAAAAGAGTCTTACCTAAATCCAAAAATTAAAATGTACATACATACAATAAAAAGAATACTATGAACAAACTTGTAACATGTACAGTTTTTTCTTTCCTTTTCTTTCTTTCCTCAAAACTATTAGTTCTTTCAAATGTACGTTGCATGTGACAACAAGGTGACAATCTGTGCGCAAGCCTAGCCGGGTTTGCAGGACACTTGACAATGCTGCGTGTGGCTCGTCTTCCGCGGCACTCGCACACAGTACGCACAGCACAGGTAAAGTCTTAAAAAGGCGATCACAAGAGAATGTCACTGCTGAGTCATCACTTTTGTGGAGGAAGTTATCAATGCTTTCCTTCTGTTAGGCACGTAAGCTGTGCGAGCCTTAACTAATGAATGTGCCTGGAAAACTGTGCCATATACAAAATGCAATTTGGACTGACTGTGTTTGTAAATTAAAAAATAGAAATTTTTTGTGTAATGTATGTTCACTAATTAACCTGCATGCTTCAAGATAAAAGTGGTCTAATTCTTCTGAGTGGCCAGCTGCATTATCCAAGAGAAACAGCACTTTAAATGGGATTTTGTTCTACGTGGAACCTCGTTAATACAAACCCTGTTAATACAAAATTCTCATTAATACAAAGTGATTTTTTATCCCCTTGGAATGTGGTGAAAAATTAAACAATAACCGAAATGTACAGTAAAATTTTTCTGTACAAATAAAACAATGTATTGTAAAGTCCTCTAGTTAATGGTATTCATTGTGGTTATAAAATTGTTTGTTTTGTGGGAATAAACTGAGTGACTAAAATTTTATAAACTAGTAAATGTTTTTGCACACACCTGATAATACAAACCTGTTTATTACAAACAGCAAGAATTTTGGTCCCTTCAGGTTTATATTAAAGAGGTTTGACTGTATACACAATTCTCCTTTGCTCAGGAACAAAATGATGACTGAATCTATATCCAAACAGCGCACATTTAGTCCAGATCTTGTTTTTAGATTTGTAGATTACTGGCAGGTTACCCAGGTCAATTTTCGTAAACGCCTCTGGGTCCTGGGAGTGATAAACGGCATGTGGTTTATGTTCCAAGTTTCCGGATGCATTAGGACCATCTATAACAGTGGTACGTTCTTAAGCGACCTTGAATCCAGGTACGTATATATTTCTTACTTTGAAATAAATGACCGTTAAGTATTAACTAAGGCATATACATACAAGGTACTCACCTTTTCTATTATTTCTACTAGGAGTTCAGGAATTTCACTTCATCTTGCCATATAGGTGATTCGGAATAAAGTGAACACTCGAAAAAGCCCTGATTAATTTCTATTTCCTGCCAGTTTATGTCTTTCCGCCGAATGTAAACACAAATAATGCCACGTGCTTTTATTTACACAGGCTCGTGCAATGTTTACAACTACATTAAACTGTTCCGATAAATTTTAGCTAAAATATCTACTCATTAAATGCACGGGGGCTGGATATAAGATATAATTAAAGTAATCTTAGTTATAAATACTTGCAATTTAATGTCTGGTTTCTGTCCATCGACTAATTTACACAACACGCACTATTGCCGTTACGAATCTCGTAAATGAGGGCATATTTTATTAGAATTTGTAACGCAAAACCTACACTAAAACAGACATGACACACGCTATTCAATAATTCAAGTTCCGTTCAGTTCTACTGCCACGAACAATGACGACGCACTTCAGAAACAATAAATAACGTATTTTCTTAACATGTGAAATAAAAAGTATGTTGTTTCTAGGCTGACAAACGTAAAACATAATTTACAGATTACCGATGGTTTCACATCATTTCGGCAATGATACTCAAAGTAATTTCCAATACATTTGAATGTGTATATACACACAACGGACAAACGTACGTAATGGAAACAACTTGGCGGCGAGAACCTAACTCTGATGCCACCTATTGGTGGAGTTTTGAACTGTCTCTAACAGTGAATCGGCCAGGGGGTCTATTCACTAACTTTTAAGGTAACCGTAACTTGAGAGTTACGGCCAGTCACCTTAACATTTGCCGTAAATTTTCCCGGAGCGATTCAGTAAGCATTTTGCTTACCTTAACTTGAAAGTGAGCGACCGTAAGTTAACAGATGGGGTCTAGGGTGGTGTTAACTTACTGGCCTGCCGTAACTTGTTTACAAATGTGTCAAAAATCATGGCGGATTAGTGTGGTTAGAACATTTTATAGTCCGAAACGACGATAGTGAAATTAATTTATGTTGGATTTGCGAAAAATCCACCGTAACTTATATCATTATTATTTTAGATGGAAAAACCATACAGCTCGTGTGTATATTCGTACAGGGAACAGTATCTGCCGAGTGACGAGCCGTATTTTTGACGTAATTATCGGTGTTGCATATTCAAGATGTTAATTATTGACAAAATGCGAGCTGTTTACAATTAATAAGTGTTTGTGTTTTAAGCGAAGGGCTTGTTGTTCAAATTGTGTGTGGAAACATATTCTGTGTCAGCCAGGCTTGCTTGAATACTCTTGTATGTCTTTTCTTTTTTTTCAAATCGCTGCTGCATAAAATAAATGTTTCGTTGAGCTTTTAAGTTACGCGTCCCAAATAAACCATTATAGTTAAAATCAGTGCGGTATACGAGCTAGGTTATATTTTAGAAAATTGCACATTAGTACAGTAACTTAGGCCTAGGCCCTCGGAGAAAACACTCTGCAGTTGTTTTCATATTGCTACAGTTCAACTTTTTTTTTTTGTTTGAGGAATTGAATTCTTTCTATCCAACTAATTACCCACAGAACTAACCTGAGCCAGCCGTCACATTGTAATATACAGATGTCACAAAGTCACCCCTGCTTACAGTAAGTTACATGTAAAAGTTCATACCAAATAAAATTTACACCCTCTGTAAAACAGCATTATCATGACTGTGTAAACTATTTTTAATAATAATAACCTTGCAATTGAGCTGATGCCTGCAGACAACTACTTAACCTCTCAATCGTTTTCCCTCAACAAGTACTGCGTGAACTTCCGCAATACCTACCTGTCACCAAATCTTCCTGCAACACAATCCACTACCTAAATATTCTCATTAATTAAGACTGCCCTCCCTACTTTGTCCTTCGCCAAGTTCTCTGAATCCAACCACTGTTTTTACGTAGCTCTGTACACACCTTTAAATAAATTTGTATTTAGGCTAACTCACCCCATTCACCGCCCTATACGTTCTGACCTGTCTCTCCACCTTTCTTCTTTCCTTTAGGGAACGCCAACCCATCTCCATCATTAATAAAGGCCTGAAGTATCTTTCATCCTTTCCATCCTGCCCCACTCTTCTCCACCTGCCTTTCACCCACTGTGCTGCCCACCTCTGCACCCCCTTCCGGCTCCTGTATCTCCCGCTCTACATAGGGGTCCCAGACCGCTGCTGCATATTTTAATATTGGTCTAACCATGGTATTATATGCCTTTTCCGTTACTTCAGGATTAA
>PNEQ01014696.1:0-13258 GCA_003012365.1 Medauroidea extradentata
GAAAAACAAGTTTACAGCAGACATTTTAAAGCTGAAGTTGTTAGTAAACTAAATTATCATTTGATAACAACTTTAGTATTCGTGAAAGTCAAGAATTTTTGTTTCATTAGACTTTCGCCAAATAATTTTCTTACCGAAACCGAAAATGAACGTGCAGATTATTCATTATCGTTTCATTATAACGAATGTTCGCACAACCGTACAAAATGGAAAACGTAATAAAGATTAAATAAACACGGCGTATATTCGTAATATCACAGGCACAAAGGCAGCCTACCGTGTCCAAGGGCACGAGAAATCGGTGGCCAAAAAGTAATGGCGCACACATGATGAAGAAGAGGTGAGAGAACTACTGGAGTGGTTGGGCCCGGTGGTGGGAAAGAGGCGGACGGGTTGCTGACCGGCCGGGGGATGGGAAGGGGCTATCGGGCCGGCCGGCTGGCCATCGTGTTGTGTGGGAGGAAGGGACAACGTATATATTTAGAACACACACGCCGTGTGCTGCAACACAGTTTTCGAGAAATAATTGCAACCATTTGCGGCCATAATAAAATAATGCAACACCTTTTACTGCTATTTTTTTTTAATTGACATTTATTGACAATTTTTTTTTTAATTTTTCCACGGTTCCTGGAAAAAGGGTTGTTACTTTGAGAGGGTCGTTATTCCTGGGGTCGTAAAATCGAGTGTCTACTGTAAAACACTTTTAATTGGTTTTTATGTGTGACATCAATCATTTTATTGTACATATTGATATGTATTGCTCTCTTGACTTTAATACCAGAAGTTCAGCACAATATTATATAGAACACAACTTACGGACATGATAGGTACAGTGGATTCTCAATTATTAGTTTTTCATTGGACTGACCAAAAAAAATTATGGATCCAGGAAAACAATGGATCCAGACCTGGCCATTAGATTTGGGAAATCTCATACATAACCTCAAAATTTTCAAAGTCCTTGTTGATACCAAGAGAAGAGAATTTCTTCCAATTCGTAGACGTTTGACCCCCGCCAAATCTTTCAATTTTTACTTGACTAACCAATCATACAGGCTTGCAAACTAATCTCTTTCCTCAACGAGAAAATTGTATTTAGTGTCGAAGGTGCAATTCCGAGATGTTTGGCGATGTTCTCACACTTCTCGCCAGGATTCTTCTCGATTTCTTCAATAATTTTTATTTTTTCGTCTAATGTTTCGACTTATTTTGGCTGAGCTATGCTCAATCGCGGTAGAGATCGCAACAGTATTCAAGAATAATTAACTTGCCCTACAAACAATTAAATTCTTAAAACCACAACTAGGGTTAGCTTGAGATGCTTGCTGACAAAAATAATTACGCCCGCTAAAATACCGCCACGTGTTTAACCTTACTTACCATTTCTGTTTAGTATGGACGGCTTAGTTTTAAATTACAGTCGAACCTCTATCTATCGTACTCGCATGTATCGTTTTCCCGCATGTATCGTAATTTTTTAATGGTCCCGACGTAATTCCTATTATAACCAATGATAACAATGTCCGTATGTGTCGATTTTCCAATTATCGTTTTTCTCGTATCTATCGTACAAATAAGAGTTCCCCGCCATTGTAAATTACAGTGGAACCTTGTTGCATTGTTCCCGTTTCTTTCATTTTCCTGCATCCATAGATCGTTTTTCACGGTCCCGACAAATTGCCTATATAAACAATGTTAAATAAACCCACACGGATTGTTCATATATGCATAAATTTCCCGCATCAACCGTTCAGACATTTTCACCAACAAAAAAAAAAAAAAAGTTAACTTGCATTTTACGTTTTCATATCACGCTCTTATACACTTCTCGAAACAAACAGGCGTAAAGATCTTAACATAACAGCACAAGTTACACATTTACCGTTGTCAAAAATACGAACGAACGTAATATGTTCGACTTGTTTTGACTATAAATTTCACCGTTATTGTTTCAAATATGTTAGGCAATCCATCTTATTGTAAGAAACGTTTTACATACTGCAGGTTGTGTGTGTAAACACAAACATTGCCGTATTTTAAGTAAACGAATAACAAACATGTTGCCACCAACAGAAAAACGTAATTTTTTATAGAGGAAATATTTTTTTTATGTTGATATCCAAATTATTTTCAATAGATTTCGGACACGTATATTGTACAAATTCATTTTGTTCTATTGTAAATATGCGCTTTTACTTTTACATTTCAGTAAAGTTTAGTGAATAAATTGCAATAACGTCAAGAATTTTGGGAATTTTCTTCCGCCATTTTGTGCACTTCTGAGTACAGCCGAAGGCAGCCGAGCGCAAGCGCACGAGTCGGAGAGGTTACGTTTCGCCTTGTAAATACGTATCTCATTCTTGTTACGTTTTTTGTTTAGATAGAAACAGTTTTTTTGAATTTTGTTAACAAGTGGAGTACACTATTTTTATTTTAAAGCCTGTGAAATGTATTTATAAATTATTGCCGTAAGTGTCGCAGCCTTCAAAATCTGTTCCCTTACTTGAAGAATGCCTTGGAATAATAAAGGAGGTAGATAAATGTCCAGGTGAAAAGCATTCTGACATCGCAAATGTCTCGGATTGCCACCTTTGACGTTAAACTAGATCGTTGGTAATACAAATGAAGCTACGACCATATTCAATACACACATATTTGAAGCAAATTTTCATGTGGTGGACATTATTAAAAATAATTTTTGAGGTTATGTTTTTAGTTTTTTTTAAGTAGGGGGGGGGGGGGTTACGTGTTTCCCGCATGTTTCGTTTTCTCGGATGCATCGTTTTTTCTCATTGGTCCCTTGAAAAACGATGGATAGAGGTTTGACTGTAAATTCATAGAAAATGTAGTCAATATGGCTTCGCTGCTACCAACACAAAAGAAAACGAAGTGTTGCCAACCTAAGAGTGCACTAAACATGTAAGAAGAAGAAAACTGTTACAAGATGTAAACTACGTAACAATTGTGACCGCGTTTGATTGTCTCTGTTTTCACTTTCACGGTGTGTTGTGTAACAATTGTTTTGTGCCATCTTTGGGGAATGAACCTTTCGTTTTGAACGGACGTTGCGGGATACGTAAACAAACAGTGATCGTGGAACTGAGTCAGTAAAAGCACTGCTATTACGGGAATTTCGATGGGACAAAAAATAATTGGGCGATACGGTAAAATGTACGTACCAGGAAAGAATATTCGAGAATCCACTGTAGTTGTCTTTAAATTAATAGAAGGAAAAAAAGTTAAAATTTATTTAAACACAATACTTTGAAAAAATTCAACATGTAAAAAATTCTTTGCTTACTTCTGGCTTGCTTTCATAACAAATTCGGCGATACTTTGGGAACGAAAAATCCGAAAAACTGTGAGGTTTATTGCTACCAAAAAAATTACACATAAATTATGGTTAGCTATATTTTTGATAAAACAATGTAGGTTTCTTCAATATGAAAATTATGTTGCTTCAAAAAAACCTTTTTAAAATCACTGTAAAGGTACTGGGCATGGCAAAACAAATCTTGAAAACGTGTGTAGACTGCAGGACCATTCACCACCACAATGTGCAGGAGTTGGAAACCACTGAGATTCCAAGCTTATCTGTGCTTGTTAGTTTTTTTCGCCACAAAAGCACTATCTTGTACTGATGTCCGAGCTATCTACAGATGCTTTCATGGCTCAACTGCATGTATTTGTTGCACAGCATGGCTGCTGCCTGGATATATTTTGTGACTACGGAACACATTTTGCGGGTGCTGGCAAGAAAATTAAAGAACTTCAGGGTTCCTTGTCGGACGCAAAGAACCAGGCTGCACTTCATCAGTCATTACGGGATCAGAAAATTGAATGGCACTTCCATCTAACCGGAGCAGCTCAAGTGTTAAATATGTAAAGGGGAACTTGTGGAGAGTATTTGGGACCCAAATCCTCACATACAGATAAATTAATACTGTGATCACACACATTGAAGCGGTGCTCAATTCTCATCCATTTTCGGCTGTTCATAAACACCAGTGACCTTGCACCTTTGACTCCAAGTGACTTTCTCACTCTAGGACCATCACAATCAGTTTCTTGCAATCAAGATGGAATCTCCTGCCGAGAGTTCACAGAAACTTCTGGTGCAGTTGGTATCAGGACTACTTGCACCAGCTACAAGTCAGAAGAAAATGGACAATGGGGTTTACCAACTTAAAACAAGATGATCGAGTTCTGATTCAAGACCCAAAAGCACCTCCTCTCCACTGGTGTCTTGGCCGCGCATTGAAGACGTTTCCTGGTGCTGCTGGAGTTGTGCATGCAGTTCAACTTTGTGAAGCTCAACGTTTTTGAAAAGACCAATAGTAAAACTGTGCCCCTTTCCTTAACTTTGAAACTGTCTTTCAAGGTGGGTGGGATGTTTAGTGAGCTATAGTGGTGTAACCAAATTTTTTTGTGTTTATAGTACTATTGATTTGTTTTGTTTCTCATTTGTTTTTTAGTGTGTATTCAAGATGGCGATAAGCATTACAGGACTGTGCCCTGTGGACATAAAATTATTAAATTTTTTGAGTTAAAAGGTTCAACCATCCAACCAAAACATTCCCTGTACTTTAAAAAAAAATTTAGAGAATTTAAATGTTTTACGATTTGAAGTGTTTTGATGTTCAATTTCCTGAATTTCTGGGCCTCCCTCATAGTGTTTTCCTGTACATAATGTACTTTTCTCACTGAAGAACATTATAACAGGATTTTATTGTACCACCATTACACTTCTGATGATAAAGCTAATTTTGCTTATCTGCGTGCGTTTTTAAAACTAACATACATTTTATGTCATGTAAAACAAATGCTGCTGGAATGCAAAGAGAGAGTAATATTCAATTTAAAACATACTACAATCCCGTTTTTACTAATATTATTTTTGAATGCTACTTTCTAGTACAAACTAAACCATCTAGCAGTAATGACTGCAACATTTCAACTATTTTTACCTTTCCGGAACCGGCTACCCTGGTTTGCAGGGTTGAATGCTGGCTGGGTGGTGACCACGTATGCTGGCATCACCATGGTCGGCACACCAGGGGCAGGTGCGTACTGTGGAGTCTGAGGTGTGTGAGGTCTCGAAGGCGTCTGAGTGTTTGGGGAGCGCTGAAAATTATTAATTGAAGTAGACATCAAACAAAGCCACAAGATATCAACTAATTTACATGTCTTGCAACACAGCCTACCAAGACAAAAGTAAAAATATTATGGCAGCAATGCTCATTACAGCTGCAGTCCTCTACCCACAGCCTGCCGCTGAAAAATTTCCTGCAGCAAACAATTTTTTTTGAGAATTATTTTAACATAAGACTTCCACCACACAAAACATTTATTAAAACATAGTTTAGACAATAATTCTATCTATATTTGTCACCTTGACAGCTACAGATATTGTTACGGTGGAATTTTCAGGGTTAAGAGAATTTAAAGAGGGTCCGGTTTTTTATGTTCTTTTATAGAGTTTATCGGGTTAACCTTCTAATATAGTTTTAACATGTATCGGTTATACAATAGATTGTGTTTTTTTAAATTAATTGGTTTTTCAATAATTGTTATTGGTAGTTATTTTTTAAAATTAAATTTTTTTCTTTAATTAGGCACTTATGGCAACGTGACATTCCCTTTTGGGATTATGATGAACCCAGTGCCTGGCCATGCTGTGTCGTGTTGCGCAAGCCGGTTCTCGCGGAGCTGCCTGGCTGTATTTGTATGTGCCGTGCAGCATGGGCAGTCTGTCGGGATGGTATCTGCTGCAGCCTGATACCAAACATGCTTGGGCTGGCATTCTTGGCAGTAGCTACTCTTCTTCTCTTTACAGTGTAGCATGCCTCTGGTAGGAGGGAAGAGTTGCTGCGCAGGAGTTTTAGAGCATGGGATATGCTGACACGCGGTCGCATGAGGGTCACATAGTAGCGGTGGCGTGATCGCGCAAGGTACGCTGATTAGCCACGGTGGTCATATGGTCATGCGGGTGGCATGAGGCGCGCAGTCACATTTTTGGTCGCCGGGGGCTTTGGCGCGATGAGCTCGTTGTGAACAGACATAAGTCTGAATAGTTGCCGGAGGAGCCTGACGAAACTTCGTCATGGAGTGACTTACAGTAAGTTTAGTCATATAGTTAACAAGTTCCCATTTTTAGTTATTAGACAGCAAACCACACCTCTACACACACACACCTGACATATACGTCTAATTTAGGAGTATGAAGTAATTATTTGGAAATTTGATGTAGGGGCTGTGACCTCGGTAAAGGCCAGGAAGCCCTAAGGAAGACAATTATGTGATTAGACATTTTTGTTGGAGAGTATGTTATTAATGGTTGATTTAATGGTAATAAATAGTTTTGCAATGATGTTCACAGTTGCTAGTTGAATTTATTTTTTCTATGTTCTTATCAGGTGTATCTATGATTTTTATGAGTACGTCAGAACCTTTTGTAGTTGGACACGAGGTGTTAGATTTGATTTCCATGTTATGTAACACTTTTTAAACTTGGGTTGTTATGAGTTGGATGTCGTGAACAATAATGTAAAAATATATGAAATATTGTTTAATTAAATGTAGTGTGCAAACCGAAGTTGTAGTCCGTCTCCATTTATTTCTATTTTGGTACAAGCTCCCTATTTAATAGTCATAAGAATTTTAATTTGAAAACTAAGATTGTCAGCCAGTATAAGTAAAGAGAAGGTATAGACAATTTGTTGATTCTGAAGTATAGAGTTTTAAGTAAATCTATTAAGAGAGTTTTACATCTACCATTGCTCCGAAAAAGTTTGTGGTACAGTCTCGTTATAAACAGTATGAGTAGCTCTACCTCAGTTTATTTGTTTGACGCATGCATAACAGAGTATTCCAGTATTTGATGTTTCATATGGGGTTTCATGCTATCCCTATTCTTGAGTAATAAATTAACAAGAAATAAAAAAAAATGTGTATCATGTAAAAAAAGAAAGAAAAAGTTCCAATGTAAACCTTCAAGATGAACCAGTTGCTGCACATGCAGCCGCCCACAAACTCTCTTTTGATGCCTTTTACAACAGTAAAGTGGCGACTGCCTTACCACCTCCTGACAATAGGGCAGAACTAAGGCGCTGGGAACTAGTCCATCAGTATATCACAAAATCTAGACAACCACCAGGCCTCAACATCTGATAACTTTCAAATTTCTCGCCACACACTAGTTAATCCCTCGGCAGCTAGGTGTGCTGCTAGTTACCAACCATAGCTTACAATCTGCCATACTGCAGTGTGGAATCACTCGCCACCCGAGGAAGCTGGCCTGACCAGCGAAACGTCATGACTGTGCAAAAGTGTGTTGTCCATCTGTTTTTTTGGGTTCTCCCACCTGCAAGTACTGTTTCTGTAAGTACTTGTGCATCTCTGTCTACGTGTTTTAATAATTAGTAGCCTAGCGGCCGTTTCCCACCTTTTCTTTCTTTGTTTACATGACAAAGGAAGTAAAATTTTAACTGTTATATACAGAAACACTTTTTTTTTGTTAATAAAAGAAATAGGAAGGCAGTAATTGAATCCCTAAAATACAGACTCCACTACAGATGACTCCGAAATCAATTTTTTTTTTAATTTTGGTTTGGTAGCCAGGCATAAATATGAACACAGTATAATTTAAATACAGTATTTACTTGAATACCTCTCACACAATTCCTCATTAAATCTTTGTTGCAAAAGCTTGATGCACTGCTTATTAGGGAAAACAAAAAAAATGGCAAAACCACTGCATTCCAGCGTCAGTAGCACTGTTATCTGAGTTCCAGAACACGCGTAGCGCTCAGTAGTCTCTTGTTGGTGTGGGTAGTCATATAAATAAGTTTGTGCTTGCAGCATGTAAGATGACGAAAAAAGGGATGAGTTTACAACCATTTATTGTTGCAGAGACATTAAAAATAATCAGACAGGCGGAAGAAATGGGTAATCATGCTGTGGGACGAAAATTTTATGTTTCAGAAAGTTGAATACGCGACTGGAGAAGAAAAAAGGATTTATTTCTGAGAAGTAGCATAAGGCGTAGGGCATTCAGGATTGTTATGTTTATTTTAGTGATGATATTTAGTTGCAGCATTTTTTGTTTCATTTCTTTATTCACGTTCGAACATGCTTATGTTTAACATGGCCACAGCATTAACAAACGTAAACAAAAGAATGTCGAGGTGGCCATTTGCATTCATTGTTTTTAATCAATTTTAGTTAAATGTTTCAACAATCAACACAACTTTGATGCAATAAACACTTAAAATATTTTAACTGTGTTACTGACTAGAGCACGTAGAATTATGATGCATACTAAACTTATTTGTTAAATGGGTGTTTCAGAAAGAAACTGCGCCTGAAAGAATGCTGAGGTGATCGGTCATCAGTAAGCCTAGGCCTGCAAATTTCAAAACATTTACTTTTGAACAGTTACAGCAATTTAATTCCTTCTTAATTTGTAAAAATTATTTACACTGAAATAAATATTTGTGACTAATTTCAGAATTTAAGTCATACTATTTTCTTCTGAAAGTTTGGTGTGCTGCTTATTTAATATACAGGATGTAACAGAAATGATGGTCAATAATTCACACATGGAAAGCACTGTCAAAAGAAGCTACAAATGTCCAATAAACATGGGTCCGGAAATCAAACGTTGTCGAGATAGAACACATTGTTTGTTGCAGTTGATCAGTATGTAGGAACACATGGAATTTCTAATCTTTAAAGAAGGTGTTCAAAATGTTGCCCATGCCTCTGAATGCAACATTGAACTCGTCTCTGAAACGAGTTGCGAATCCTCTCAGGCAGGTCGAAGCTGAAACCCCTGCACCATCTTCAGACTCGTTTTGTATTTCTCTGTTGACAATGAGCCCCCTTGAAGAGGTCGTGAGGCGATTTTGGGAGATAGAGGAGTTTCCACCAGCAAACCACAAATCGGTAGAAGAGGTGTAGTGTGAAAAACTTTTCTTATAGACTCTCTCAGTCGAGAGGCTGCTGGTAGGTACATTGTGTCTCTACCTTTTCGTGCGTTGGCACCGGAGCTAGGTGCATCTTGGCCACAGGCAGTGAATCTGCTGCTTAGTTTGGAGCGGCGTTTTGAAAGGGACCTGACACTCCAACTGAGATATTCAGACTTCATGTGGGATTACCTTGCAGAGGGACACATGGAAAGGGTACCTGTGTCAAAACTGTCATCCTTACCTTCTTACTACATTCCACACCATTGTGTAATTAAACCCAAGAGCACAACAACCAAGCTTCGTGTTGTGCTTGATGCTTCTTCTAAGAGCTCAACAGGGGTGTCTCTCAGTGATACCCTGCTGATTAGACCCAGGCTGCAGCAGGAGATTATTGACGTTTTATTAAAGGTCAGGCTGCATGTGATTGTGTTCACAGCCAACATTAAGCAGATGTATCGGCAGATAGCGGTATGTCGCAGTCATCAAGATTGTTTGGCGTTTCAGTGACAGTGATGTGGTGGAAGATTATCGCTTGAAGACAATTACTTACGGTGTCTCCTCTGCTCCTTATTTGGCACTCCGTACCTTGCAGTAGTTGGCTGAGGATGAACAGGAGCAATTTCCTGTTGCAGCTAAGGTGTTGAAGTCTGACGTCTACGTTGATGACGTGGTCACTGGCGCTGATTCTGTTGAGTCTGCATTGGCCCTTCAGAGGGAGTTGATTTCACTACTCGCTGCTGGTGGATTCAAACTGCGAAAATTTATCAGCAATCATCCAGCCTTACTTGATTGACTTCCAGAGGAAGATGTAGAAGCTCCAGAAGCCTTGTCGTTGGATCAAGACAGTCAGGTAGTGAAGGTGCTCGGGTTGCAGTGGAACCCTACTGTTGATTGCTTTTCTTACAAGATACAGCCCAGTCATAAAGAGGCTACCAAATGGAACATCTTGTCAAATATCGCCAGGATATTCTATCCTCTTGGGTGGCTCTCTCCTCTTACCTCGTTTTCGAAGCATCTCATTCAGACACACTGGCTGGCAAAATTGGATTGGGATTCCGAACCTCCTTGTGATGTTGTCCGAAGGTGGACACAATTTAACAGTGAACTACCACTTATAGCATCAGTTGCTGTTCCCAGGCAGGTCATTGGCCCTGCTGGGTCTTCATACCAGTTCCACAGATTCTATGACAGCTCTGAGACTGGTTACGCTGCAGTGGTTTATTTACGTATTCTTAACACACAGAATGAAGTCACCACACATTTGCTTGCAGGCAAATCAAAGGTCTCTCCAGTCAAAGTACAGTCCCTCCCATGGTTGGAGCTTTGCGGAGCCTTGTTGTTGGCGCGGCTGCTTCATCATCTGGGAGAGTTGTTTGCCCCTGTTATCACTTTGTCATCCATCACTGCTTGGATTGATTCACAAATAGTTCTATGTTGGGTAAACTCCTCTCCGCATCTTCTGAAGACTTTTGTTGCGAACAGGGTGAGCGAGATCCAGGAGCTCACCAAGCCAGCTTGGTGGAAGCACATATCTTCAGAGTCCAATCCTGCTGATTGTGCTTCTCGTGGCTTATTACCCTCTCAGCTAGTTGGACATCACTTGTGGTGGACTGGTCCTTCCTGGTTATGTGAACCATCTCATCAGTGGCCATCCAGCTCTCAGGGTGTGATTGATGACCCAGCTCTGCTAGAGCACAAGGTTACGGTTTTGGAAACATTTGTGCCATCTGACTATTTTGAGAGGCTACCTGCTCGTTTTAGCAGCTTGACAAAGCTTTAAAGAGTAATGCCGTTAGTGCTGCGTTTCATCCAGAATTACCGCAAACCCTTGTGTGACTCGTCTTACCGGGCTCTTGACTCCCAGTGAATTAGACAAGTCCCTTGATACGTTGGTTTTGAATGTGCAGTCTGTTGCATTAAAGGATGAGCTTGCATCTGTGCGAAATGGTCAACGTTTGGGGCCCCAGCTTCAAAAACTGGTTCCATTTCTTGATTCTGCCAGTCTGTTGAGGGTGGATGGTACACTCTAGCATTCTGACCGCCCCTTCACTCATAAGCTTCCAGTGCTTCTCCTAAGGTCCCATATGTTGACAGACCTCATTATCAGTTACTATCATGAACGGAATCAGCAACCTGGTATTCACACTTTGCGAGCTCTGTTGAAGGAGAAGTTTTGGATCTTGTCTGATAAGCAGGCTATCACACAGAGACTGCGCCATTGTGTACGCCGCTGGAGAGCAAGACCATCACCCTGCACGCCTCTTATGGGTAATCTACCTGCCATGAGAGTTCAACAGGTGAAGCCCTTCACTAGGACAGGGGTGGACTATGCAGGACCTATTCAGATAAAGGCCAGTAGGATGCGTAAGTCCCCCTTGTTGAAAGCCTATTTGTGTATTTTTGTTTGTTGTGCCACCATGGCAATACACGTGGAAGTAGCCTCCGATTTGTCCACTGATGTCTTCTTAGCTGCCTATAAATGGTTTGTATCTCGCAGAGGAAGGTCCTCACACATCTACAGTGAATGTGGGACAAACTTCATTGGTGCCCACAATTAGCTGAGAGAACTCCAGCAGCTCCTTGCATCACCTACTCACCAGAACAGAGTTTTCGAGACTTTTTCACCACTCAGAATAACTTGGCATTTTAACCCCCCTGCTGCTCATCACTTTGGTGGCTTGTGGGAAGCCGGAGTGGAATCTTTTAAGACCCACCTGGTATGTGTCGTTGGGGAACAAACTCTAACCTTTGAGGAGTTGTATACTGTGGTTGTGCAGGTGGAAGCTGTCTTAAACTCCAGACACTTGTGCCCCTCAGTTCGGACCCCAATGACTTTGCTTCTCTGACTCCAGGACACTTCTTAACTCTTCAGGCCCTTGTCGCTGTAGCTGAACCCAATCTTGCCGAGGTGACCTAGAACAAGCTTAAACGCTGGCAGTTGGTAGAGCGCATGCATTAGGACTTTCGGCTACGCTGGCACAAAGAGTACCTTCATACCCTCCAGCAACGCTCAAAATGGTTGGAGCCTGCCTCAAGTGTTATTCCGAACCAACATGTGGTAATCATGGATGAAAGACAACCTCTACTACAGCAGCGCCTTGCACGTGTGGAGGAACTCCATCCAGGTGGTGATGGCATTACCAGAGTCGCTACGGTGCGCACTGCCAATGGAGCCTTCAAACGTCCGATAGTGAAATTGTGCCCCATTCCTGAACAATGTTAATTATTTTGAAACTGAAGCATTTCAAGGTGGGCGGTGTGTTTGGACTTAGTATTTTAGTACATAGCCTATGTGTTGGCCAAATTTTCAGTGTTGTTGATGTGTCCTTCTCAGACTTGTATATATACTATTTAGTGTTGTGACTTTGGACATCAGTGTTTTTATTTCCCGCGCACGAGCTTGGTGCGCACCTATAATTGTTTACTAGGTGCGAGAGTTGGCACGATTTCACAGGAAGCAGAAGAAGCAGTTGTGTACAAGACAATATGGCAGTAAGTCACGTTGCGGTTTGCTGCCGTCTATCGGTTCATTTTTTATGGCATCGTCGATGATAATTAGTATTTTGTCGTGTTGTGTTTTGTAATGTTTATGGAGAAACATTAGTTTAGTGGGACTCGTTACGAGGCTGTCTCCAAAAGGGCAATATAAGTGGAGGCTTGGGCTCTGCAGTGTACACCCCAACAATTTTACTGGCTGCCGAACTTACCGTCTCATGGACACGACAATGTCGATCAAGGAAGGAGACAAATTCTTCCAGAGTGGGAAACTCACGACGAAGTGTGCGCTCCCATTCTGTCTGGAGCTCGGCATCTAAACGCTTGCACAGGATGGGAAGCAACACTAAATCCCACTGATCCACCGGAACGTAAGAGCCTTAAGAGCGAAAACATTCTCTGTAATGATGCACAGCAACCGACGCAATGAAGTGGGGGTGTTGGATGATGCTGATGGAGCATGAACGTGGCCACCAAATCTGAATGTTAAAATTCATGCATTTTTCCAGGTTTTCAAGGTCCAAAATTTTGTTTTTCAAGGAATCGTCTAAATAACAAAACTGTAGGACTACACACATTTAAATGCTATTGTGTTGAGCCGGGATTGGCTCCATTTAGTTCTTTTGAGATGTCTACCAGCAGTACGGTTGGATTAACGAGTCATTCTTATCTGACTCCAGTTTGGTGTGGGCCCATATGAACTGACATGCCCTTGTTTCCCTGCCTACGTATTAAGTGCTCCGTGATGACGTCACAAGATCTTATGCTCATCTGACTCCGGCTCTTCGGCT
>PNEQ01014697.1:0-13258 GCA_003012365.1 Medauroidea extradentata
TTTTGTTAATTTTTATTTTTTATTTTTTATGTTTATTTTTATGTGTTGTATGTTGTTTTATGTGGTTTTTATGTTGTTTTTATGTTGTTTTTTATGTATTTGTGTTCCCCTGACTGTTGTTTGTTTATGGGGGTAAATTTCAAGGCCTTCGGGCTGTTTTTGCCCTCTGTAAATTTGTTGTAAATAAATAAATAAAATATACACACATAAAAAGACGTTGAAAACTGAAGTGAACAGCGCCATTAAGTGTATAACTTTAAATTTGGTTGACTAGAGTTTCTAACACATAATGAAATTCTAAAATAAACATCTTGATGTTTACCATTCAAGATGTGTGTTCAGCAAGCATGGATTTTCAACAAAGTTGTTGTAATTATAATGTTATGATTAAACAGAACAGTTTTTTTGGACGTTGCGGGAGAATGTTTCCGTATTTTATCATACGAACCCATGCAGGAATCATTCAAAGATCACGTTATGGTTAAATTTAAAGTGTTTATTTGTACATGTGTCACGTATGGTAACTGCAGGCTTTGAAAATGTTGCCAACAAGATATTATTCACCTAGCCAAATGAGAGCCAACAACAAAGGAAGGTTCAGGGTATGAATCCTTGCCTCCTTATTATCAAATTATTCATTAAAAAATATTAACGTTTCTTCTAAGCAGTAAACTGAAGGTTCTACAGGGCATCTCATGCTTAGATAGCAGTATGGAGTTACGTGGGCATTCACTCTCTCTTTTCAACACCCGTTAATTGCAATAAGCACTATCCTTGTTTCACAGTGCGCTGTAGCCAAAAATCCACAAATTTCATATTGTAACTTGGATCTTACAATTTTTATATATTGAACAGCATCGAAACGTGCATCAGATGATATATTTATGTCAACCTACTAAAAATGTTCACGTATCATAAAAAAAATCACATCACAACTTAAGAATTAATGCCGAAATTGTATTCAAATTTTTATGGCGCATAACTTAATTATTAATTTGGTTAAACTTTACAAACTCTAGATGATGAAAAATTAATTCCGGAGTAATATCTATCCAATGTACATAATGCATAAACAAACAACGGTTAAAAAAATCTCCTAACGGCATTATCCATTCCATTACTTTTATTTCTTACAGGTATGTAGTTATAATTGCTGTCAAAATTAATAAATCTACAAATACTGTACTGGTTAAAGTTACACAATGAAAAGAGGAACACACATTAACTTTGTGCTAGTACACTTAATGTTGTAGAGTACTAAAGAAACCAAAGACAAATACAACAGCAAAAAGAATATGTGAAACTGCTACCACAAAATTGAAATCCAAATGAAAATCTAAACATAACTTCTTGAATGTGAATTTCTGGTCGTCATATTATTTTCCGTGACATAATTTTATACTTTCTAGCAAAAATAAAACATGGCTTCCTTGCATGTTAAAATCACAAATTTTTCTTTTACAATAGACCAAAATTAAATTACTTTCCAGAAAATCATTCTGCATTGCTATATTATTAATAAAGGAAAGAAGACAACTACAGGACAACTTAAAGAATTTGGTTCATACCATACAGCGTTTGAGGTGTACATTTATCGTGCAGATAAATAACGCCCTTTGGACCTAGCCTAATATTGTTTAATTAATCACAATACTTTAAAATAAATAAATGTTTTATATAACATTTATGGTAAGTTACAAATGTTAGCCTGTGTATGGCAAAATTTCAGAGAAAGATGTTCAAAAAACAACATAAGTCAAGTTTCAAAATATCAAATAAGTCACAAGAAAAGCTTCTGTATCAACTCATAGCTAACTACATTCCAGAGCAAGGTAATCTGCTGCTACCCCATACATGTGAAAAATGTAATAGCCTATAAACAGTAGATACTATACAACCAAAACTGCAAAAAAAGAGAAACTATGCACACCACGTTCAAAATAATGAAGAAAGTAAGCAAGAACAGGAAAAAAAAAAAAAAAAAAAAACTATTCCCAGAGAGCAGACAGTATGTGTAAACATCTACATTATTCCTTACAAACAAGCCAATGTCTTTCTGAAACAGCAAGATAACTTTTTAAATTTTCTTTACAATGTATTTGTATATAGTTGTTTGGAGGAAGGGGGTTTCACCCCATACTACCCCCATCCCTCTTGGATGCACCACTAGCAAGAGGAGCAGAACACTGTAACCAAATAAGTAAGTGTTAAAATTTTCGTTCTCAAAATGTTTCTAAACCAAAATATTAACGACCCTCAACATAAATTTGCCACCTTTAGAATTTTAAAAAATTTTTTTATGTGAAAACCTTTTTAGGAGAGAAGAAGAAGAGAAATTCTAGTAATTTATCACTTTTATACTATCAGTATTAATATTATTCCATATATGTACAAAATTTGATGTGCCAAAAGTTTATATAAAAATAATATAATTAAAATAATTTTTTTCGTATTATTGTTATTTTTTCAACAAATTTTGTTTTCGAAAATATATTGAAAACAGAAACACATATGTTTATGACTTACCTAAAATAATTTGGAGAACTTAACACTGAACTTTTGTACGACTCAAAGAAACATTAAATTAAAGACCATGCAAACAAAATAGC
Source organism: Medauroidea extradentata (assembly GCA_003012365.1). Classification (NCBI taxonomy): domain Eukaryota; kingdom Metazoa; phylum Arthropoda; class Insecta; order Phasmatodea; family Phasmatidae; genus Medauroidea; species Medauroidea extradentata. The sequence goes on from PNEQ01014697.1 coordinate 2,610, forward strand.
TAGTAACATACAAAATCTGTTGCTGCCAATGTGTTTACTGGAAAACTTAACAATTGATGAACTTATTTTGAATTTCTGCAATTTTATAATACATAAAAGGAGAACTGAAGTGGAAATGAGCAATTAAGAGAAATGAAGTACGAAGAGAGATTGGTAAAGAAAACTAAGGGTTGAGATGAAATGAGGGGCGAGAAGAAATGAGTGATAGGGAGAAATTAGAGGCAAAGAGAATTAAGATGTGTGAGATGGGGGGTGAATGAGTGAGCGATGAATGGTAATATGTGATGAAGAGAAGTGAAAGATGAGGGAAAATTATGGATGAGAGAAAATGAAGGATGAGGAGAAATCAGGGATCAGTGGAAATGAAAGATAAGAGGAAATTACTGGTGGGGAGAAATACGGTATGGAGAGAAATGAAGAGGAAATGATATGAAATAAATGGTGTAGAGAAACGAGAGAATGAGGATAAATGAGAGGTGAGGATGAAACTTCACATTGTTATTGATAACTAGCTTATGACAGCATATTAGTTATTTACAAAAATCAGACCCACATTACCCTATGTAACAGAATCAAACCACAGGTGGACAATTTTTTCAGTATCAGTTTTTGAATTATTTCGTAAGTTACTTCAGTGATATCGCTGATTATGATACAGAAAACAGCAAATAAGAATGAAGGCTACAGTAAATGATTATTAATTTCTTGTAGTATCACCAAATTTTTATTGTCTGCGGATATGTTCCATGGTGTTAGATTTTACTGTTGGCCAGTCCTAATTTCAAAAAGATTGTTAACTCTTTCACTGTGGGATAAAATTATTTTAATAATGCCAAGATAGTATATTAAATATATAAATAAAAAAAAAATGTAAATAGATTATTTTTGGTTATTTCCAAGCAAGAAAACCATGTAATTAAGGTTTACAGAATCATTTAACTTGTTGTTCGACTAAAGTCAAATGATGCAAGTTAGCGATATTTTGTGTATGCGACTTTAGTTGAACAACGCACTTAAGAAGTTATGGGAATTTCCTTGCACACACTTCAAATATATTGCAGCATGTTGGTAAATAGGTTTTTCGTGGAACTATACCACTGCCAACATGTGAAAAGAAAACACATTTCGAACAAGGACTCATTGTTAAGACACCATGGGCATTAAAAACACTGTTTCAAAACCCCTCCAACAAAGCTAAAATGGCTTTTTCACACTGCCATACCGTACTTCAAGATACACTAACCCAGGATGTCTACCCAACCCATACAGTAAAATTCCGAGATTTTTTAGGTGACCTGCGGGGACATAAAGTTCTTGTGACTTATGTATTTATGCATGATAATTACGGCTAGGAATATTTCACAAGTTCAACGACCAACACGCTAGAATTCATTATCCTGTGTATACAGAAGCCCTTCCATTTGTCCATTACCTGCTACTCATTCAAATAACAGACAATGAACGAATAGACTGGGTTTGAATATGCATAGGACATTGGATTCTAGCATGCTGGGCATTGAACTAGCAAATTTTTCCTAGCCCTAATGATAATCACTTATATAACATCATCACAGTTGCAAAATTTAACTACAGCAAAACTCTGTGAAGATGTTTGTGTTGGGTCAAGCAAAAATAATGCTTATAAACCAGGAAAACTACATAAAAGGATCAAATTACATATGTACGTATAGACAAGTGAAAAATTACTATACTTATTAAGCAGGAAACTTCTTAAGAGGGTTTTACTGTATTTACAACTATAAAAACAATCATCATATATATTTTCTTCGTGTTTTCAGCTCTCGCAATTTTGAGCAGTTCTTCCTTTATTCATCCAGCAGTTTCTCTTTTGCTTAACTCTAACATCTTGATATTGTGTGCTACTCTCTTCGACAATAAGGTAATAATTTTACGAATATACTCAGGAACCATCAAAAAATTGTAAAAATTCATAAAAGAGGGGGACACGTTATTAGCACAACACATCAGCAGGGCAAGCATCTCTCCTTACTCTGTTCCACTCTTCTGCACGGAGAGGACTACTTTCCCCTCACACTCCCTCCACACAACACTTTCACGGTGCTATCCTACTTTCCCAAGTGTTCGCTTACGTTTGCCTGCGAACCTATGTCGAATAGATAAATTAAAGAATAGTTAAAGTAAAAAAAAAGAATATCTGTTAATGAAGGACTATTGGTCGGCTACATGCGACTATATACGTACTTTCTTCACATAGTGAAACGTGCGCCAGCAGCTATACTGATATTGAAGAATTGATGTGCCAAAGGACTTTAGCCAAAGACAGAATAAAACTAGTTTACAGTTGCATCCAGTGGGAGAAAGAAGAAGAAAGAAAAAACCTCCAGCAAACGCTGAGTGAAATACTGGGGTGTTATGGTGTGATATATCACTCTTTGTATAATGTATAAAGTAACATTAAAATAATAGTGACATACATATACTACCTAAAACACTAACCCTACCGGTAGTGTTGTACTTTTGTGAACAATATTGAAAAAATAACCACAATGTAGTTGATATTTGCAAATGAGAACTTTGATAACTAGTGGAGCATTAACATTGGTAAACGGCTTTTTCTTTGTTATCATCACTGCATATCTGATACAGCAATTTTCTTGAATTAAGTTTTCATATTTGAAGATGTAAAAGTACAGATCACCAAATAAATTCCAATCTGACACGATACTACATTTTGTCAGTCTGATGGTATAATTTATTTGCACACCTGTCGTAATTATGCTACAAGTTTTACGACGATCATAAAAAATAGTTTGATACCATATACAGCAACTGCTAGTACTATGTTCACAATAATGCATATATGTAAATTAGTCATTTTTAATTAAGTTCTGTCAAATGCATTTGCTAATGTTATGTTTTTAACATCATAGCATTTAAGATTTTATACAATATGTTCGTTAAAAATTGCATTTATAGGCTACTAAAAGTAATGTTTTACCAAAGTTTATATTACTTAAAACTGTGATTTGCACTAGGCATATATTACGAACGTGACTGATGTAGCATGAATAGTACAGTGTACAAAATAAATAAACTTCCTTGTCTACCGAAAAAATAGACAAAGTACATAAGCAAAATTGTGTATTGGTTTTAAGTACTCTGATTAAAACTGTGCTTGAAATTATATTTATAAGCTGTAAATTTAATAAATGAGCGCACTGAAACTGAAAATAATGTATTATATAGTCATTGCATAAAAAACCTCATGTCTGTCAACTGCAAGACTTTGTTTTATACCACGAAACCAAATTTGCGGCCACCAATAATGTAAATATAACAGTATTATTTTTTTAAATGTTGCTATTAAACTGCTGTAATTATCACCTACGTATTACTAACCAACAGATTATTTAGTAGCAATATTTCAATATAAATGTTATGTGTTATTCACAACATTTTATAATATATTGCCTGTACGTTGCTAATAGGCTTGTGAAAAATCATATTTTGGCTCAGAGAAATTTTAGAGAAAGAAAACATTTTTCTCTCGAGAAACTAGACGAGAATTTTCCAAAACGTTAAGGTTATATGTGGTTTACATTTTAAAAAAAAATTTGTGTATAATCTTTTTCTCTTACACATATGACAGTTTAAAGATAGTCTTTTCTTAACTGGCATGCACCACATATTTTGTACATTATTTTATAAATTAGCACTCATTCAAGCAAACATCTAGCAGCCAACATGATGCCTAAAATTGTAAGCATAAACAAGAAATGAACTATGCATAGATTAGAGAAAAAACTATGACACTTAACGTAAATTAATACTGCCACACAGATACCTTCCATTCTCTGTAAAGAAATATTTTATTTCACAACAAAGTTTATTTCCACACCATTATTTCCGCAAAATAGTTACGGGATTATTTCCAGTCAACTAATAAAATTATACCCAAGACATGGTCATTGTTTAGTCATACTTAAACGGCAGTGGCACCTACTCATACGATAATACAAAAATCACAAAATGTTGCTTTTTGATTAACTCCCCAAAATAATAGACTGATGAAGCCGTTAACGAGACGGGGTCCTAACTGCTCATGAAATCTTGCCACTAATCACTTAATGAGGAAAAAGCAATAGCAAAATTTGTTGTATTTATGCAAATTCTTTTATTACGCGATATGTGTGGTGCATGCAATGTGTGAATGACATCTACAAATTTCATTTAATTTCTTAGTTCTTGCTCGTATCCTCATGACTTGCGCAGTCTTTTATTTGGAAAAGACTCTACGACAAAAACAGAACAACAGAATGGTAGACACCATTATTCCTGTTTCGTTCGTTAAAATTAATTACTCTTGGGCTGTAACAGTCAATTTACATTTTAATATTATAAATAACCTGCTAAAATGTTTTATTTGAACTTTGATTTAATTGTCAAGATAAAAAAAGCTTGAGGTAAATAGGCAAGTCTCACGAGTTGATAAATGTATACACATTTTGGAGGTTAAGTTTGGAGGTATCTTTAGATGATTAACATAATTTAAAACCGCACTTTTAATGTCAGTATACATCAGAAATAATTTAATCTAACTATTTTATTCACGTTTTCTCTTGTATTGATAAAGAGTCTGGGATAGTTAAACATCACCTGGTCAAATCTCTAAAGTGATTTTAAATTTTTCCATCAAGATCAATGATAGTAGTTTGTTGTAACAAATTATTTCTATAGTAGAAATAATAATGGTGTGTGCATAACGTTCAACCAAAATAAGACAATTAACTAATCTAAAACAAAATAATTCCAACTGATGTACAAAACAGAGATGGTAAAAATTTCTAATATTTTCAAAACTTATTTTTTCATTAATTTTTAGAGAGTACAATATTTCTAGAAATTTTTCTCGAAGTTCAAGATTTCGCACAACTGTAATTATTAGTATTAATATTCCACAAAGGTTACAAATATACAATTTTTGAAAATTAATTCTATTATTTTAATAACAACTAGTGTATTTATTCTATTGTGGTACGAAAACAGTTTTATCAATAAATATTCAGTTAGCTATTTTCTAATTACAGTGACATTTACAAGAATGATATTTCTTCGCATAGAGTTATACGTTATTCAAACATTCATATTTATTTAGTTGTACTGGGGTTTTCTCCAGCCCTTGCATTTTGGACTCTAGATTGAGCCATGTGCGCTTTATGAATTTATTCTCAGGCTGGAAGTGTTTTAATTTTGTGATGGACACTTGTGTGAGCACCATTCTCCATCCTGGAACTTTCCTTGCAGGCCACCTCAGCTTCGGGTGAGGTCGGGCATCTTTGCAGCCGCTCGCACCCCCACTCCCGTCTACCTCCTCTCCACACCTCCCACTTACCTCCCTTCGGCACCTACGCGTTCGCTCTGGGCCGGCACTCCGGTGATATTCTCGGTCTTGACCGGTTACTTTGCCCTCTCAGCACTCTGTTGGTAAGTTCGATTTCATATTTTGCATTCTTTTGTTTACTTGGGTAAGAGCTTTGTTTTCTCGGTAAGTTGCATGTCTAACTATTTTGAGTTCAATTAATTTCCGGTTTGTTAAGTTTGTACTGATGGCGTGTCAAGGGGTTGCATGAATGTTGATATATGTGTTTTGAAAGGGAACTCTACACCAGAGTAATTTTAATTTTATAATATGCTTTGAACTTACAATATAGCATACACCCAAATTCTTGAATGTTGGCTCCACTTTATTTCAAAGGTATTAACAACACTGACACCCCAACCCGTCTTGTGTTAGTGTCTAAGTGGGGCACATAGTTTTTCATAGTTTTAAATCATGTCAAAACTGTCTCAAGCGTAAATGCATTTAGACGTATCATTAAAGTCTGTAAGTCTGCCACGGTCCTGTGTTAGCCAGTGAATTTTTTCACAAGAGTCCTTCACTGGAGAAAATTAAATTTTACATCCTCGCCTTATTGTATGCTTGTTTAAATATTGCTAAGCAGTTTGCATATTGTATGAACTCCGTTTAACTGTTTAAACAAAAAAACACTTTCAGTTACTAGCTCACAATAAACTTGTACAAATAATTCTCAGGTGGTTACTTCACTTACGCCAACATTAATAATGGCGGCCTTACTACTTATGCGGTTGAAAGCAAGTTTTCATTTCATTTACACATTTCTGTTGCCATATCTCTAGGATCAAGAAATGACAGACTTCTTACAGTGGAGTAAGTATTGTAACTGGAAATTTCTGCAGCAACTTTTTTACAATGGAAATCAGCAGCTTCTTGCAGGATTCCTTTACTAGCAAAATACCCTGTCGTGCACCATTTGCTGCTGTTAATGCTTTGGCTTCCTTTTCAGCAACATAACCAAAATCTACATCTGCAATAGCACAATGATTTTTTACATCTTTGAAGTCAAAATGCATGAGCTTCTGAAATGAAGCGTTGTCTGATTTTAGTGCATATGCTGTAAGAAACCTCTGTAGAATACTAATCAAAATTTTCCTCAAGTCTTGACTAAAAAAAAGAACATTGGTTTATCTGTTTGATACGCAACAAGAAAAGACTGCAGAATTTTTCGCTACAGAAACAAACACTTTCAATTTTAGAGGTGTAAGTGCATTTAAAACATGTTTTCGAACTGTGACAAATGACTTGCAAACGGGTTTGTTAATTTTACCTTTATCTACATTCTCTATAAAAAGATTCAATTATGGTATTGTAATGCGTCTCCGCTAACTGAAGATTAATGAAGAGGACAGAAACAAACACTTTCAATTTTAGAGGTGTAAGTGCATTTAAAACATGTTTTCGAACTGAGACAAATGACTTGCAAACGGGTTTGTTAATTTTACCTTTATCTACATTCTCTATAAAAAGATTCAATTATGATTGTAATGCGTCTCCGCTAACTGAAGATTAATGAAGAGGAAACAGCACCCAGAAGTCCTATGAGGATGTCCTCTGCAGTGCTGTGCCCTAAAAACAAAGACGTGTAATATTTTGTTTTTACCTCTTTCCCAGACCAACTTCTAATGTGAATATCTAGTTGCTTCAACTGCCTCATTTCATTCAGGATCTCGTCAAAAAACAGTATATAATGTTTTTTTAATACTGACAACTGTTCCACCATTTCACTTTCCAAGTAAGGAGAAATTCCAAAAACTGCCATGTATTCAGTTTTTTTCTCCGCAGGAAAATTTCACCGCAATGGCACTATCACTAAACATTTTCTTAAATATTTCGCCAATATTTTCATTTGATTTATATGAGTTGTGTACTCCTATAGTTCTCAATGTCCAAATAATTTCCGCATCAAGGTCATTATTCAAAATATGAGGCTCCATGCTTGATACTGGATGTAGCCCAAGACAAGAAGTGCTTTGTACTGAACTATTGTCCCCCAGAGGCGTAGAATCTGACCTGCTTGCTCTTTCACTGGGTAGCAGCACTCTTGTCACACACTGCAATTTTTTCAGCTTCGCCATTTCTTGACGTTTCTTTCTCTTCATATGGCTTTTCAGAACACTTTCTCCCATAGAGGAGATACTCAACTCCTTGCCACAAGCGCAAAATCTGGCCGAGTATTTGTCTTTACTAGTTTGTAGCCAGTCTTTATAGTCATCTATATGTAGCAAGGAATTGCTAAAAATGCACTTCCCCAACATTTTATTTTTAGCACACTGTAAACCAATAGGCCTACATGAAACTTGCTAAACGAACTGGAAATCGCTTTTAGAAAGACGCGAAATATGACTGCATTGTGACAACCAACCTAACGACCACAGCAGAATTTTAAAGTACGTACTGTATGTTCAATCAATGAAAAAACTTACAAGAAAATAATAGAAAACGTAGTTAGTTTTGTATTTCCTTACAATCCCAATTTACCTTTAACACATTTCTTTTACCCTCCTAAACAAACATAACTGCAATGATGTAACCTCTTCAACAACACTGCTAAACAAACATGACTGCAATGATGTAACCTCTTCAACAACAACAAAACAGAACAGCTAGCAGCAGCAGCCATTTTGTTGCATATCAATAGTACCGAATCTACTAATCAGCAGTTCATCATCGCAAGTTACGATACGTAACTATTGACTCTACTAATCGGAAGTGCTTCAACGCAAGCTAAGACAACTGTCGCAACTCGTAAACATTAATTTTGTACCAACGGTTATGGTAAACGATGAAAATGTTATTATTTGAAAAATTTTTTCTCGCGTCATTCTTCCTTGGTTGCATTACAGAATTTTACGAACTTCAATAAAATTTTCAAGGATTAAAAAAAAAATTGAAGCACTTTCAAGGCCTCAAAATGAAACAATTTTTTTCAAACACTTTTCAAGGCTTTTTAAAAGCGTACAAACACTGATGTTGATATTACTTTAAAATAATTATTAGTTTGACATTTTCTTATTAATTAATGACCGTGCAAAAGTATAGGGCCAAATACTACGTCTTCGAAAAAAATAAAAAAGAATAAGGAGAACTGGAGTTAAAAGTCTTGTACTCCTTCACTCAACTCGATACATTGCTGCCATGCCCTTAGCAGCAATGACTGCAGCGCACCGACGAGGCACTGAGTCGATTAACAGCGAGATTCGTTCTTTTGGCAATTTTTCCCACTCTTGTCGCAAATGGTTCCATAATTCAGTCTTGTTGAAGTGACTTTTCGTTCCAACACAGATCTTCAGGTCTTGCCACAAGTGTTCAATGGGATTTAAGTCCGGTGACTGCGACGGCCAGGCTAGGAGGCAGACTTTTCGGCTCTGAAGAAAATTTTTCACAAGATGTGAAGTATGTTTTGGATTGTTATCTTGTTGAAAAATCCAACCACGAGGCAAATTTTTCCTTGCAAATGGAAGCATATGGTCTAACAGAATGTTCTTGTACATTACAGCATCCATATCGGCATGAATTTCCATCAGTGGACCAACGCCATCAGCAAAAAAAGCTCCCCAAACTTTGATGTTCCCACCACAGTGTTTAACAGTAGGAGTTTGATACCTTACATTACATCTGGTACCTGTTGGATGTTTTACGTACTTCGACCATCACTTCCAAACAATAGAATTTAGATTCATCAGAAAATAGCACTTTCTGCCAATCTGATGCTGTCCAGTGCTGATATTTTTTCGCAAAGTCTTACCTAGCCGTCTTATTCTTTTTGCTAATTAATGGTTTATTGACATCAATCCGTCCAATTAGCCCTCCAGCCTTCAGACGTCGAGACACCGTACTCCGACTAACATCTGCAAGATTTTCACTTCGTAATTACTGTGAAACGTCGGGTGCGCTTTTAACGGATCGACAACACACTTCCTTTTTATAATTTTGTTGACATGACTCCAAGTTTTTTGCGGCCTACCGCTCCGTTTTTTATGACACATTAAGTTTGTTTAGTTTTATATGTATATAGAAATAATATGATTAACAGTACTTTTACCGATAGATAAAGCCCTTGGAATAAAATGTGAACTTTTTCCTTCTGAAGAAAGCTTTACCACAATTTCATGAACCTGAACATTCATGTGTTTCGGCATTGTCGCCAAAAGAAGACTAATTTTCCTTTGTGTAGCATGTTTTGAAACCCGTGAGCATAAAAAAGTAAACAAACCAGGAATACAGAGCAGCGGTGAGTAGTGGCTCTATACTTTTCCACACCGACGAAAGTCATTTTACTTAGTACACGTGCTATGAACCAACGTAATATTTGATGATTCTGTGTATATTCTAACTCACTCAGATATTTTGGACAATGAACGAGTGGAGGAACAAAATTTTTTATCAATCCAATGGAAAAATCAAAGTGGCCCAAAACATTTGCACGCCACTATAGCATATTTTTTGTGTCTTGTCTTTACTGCGCTTTGTCCTAGTAAAAAGAGCCTACTTGTAAAATAATAATGTAGTAATAGATAAAATAGTCCACACATTACGATAGTTTGTAGTCACCTTATTTTCAAGTATTGGTAGTTTACTGAGCATAGGCGGAAACATAAATTTAACTGCTAGGAACTGGTGAAGAGAAAGTGTGTGCATCATCAGCAGTGCAAACTAATTTCAGCTCAGCAGCATTAGCACAGTGGAGATGCAAACTTAAGAGGACGTGGTACATAATCCAATGCTAAAAGCATTAATTTATAACTGTAGGTTTCTTGAAGCCAATTTGCGAAAATTAAAGAAAAGCAATCCCAGACAATAGGTTTAGCCAACGTTTTAAACAAAATTGTTTCAAGTCTTACGAACAAAGGCACAACCTCTGACGCCGGAACCTCGAGCATTTAACGGCAGCACAAGAGATCACATGTAATGAATCAGTAATTTAGGATAAATATTTACTCATAAAGTTGGCAAATACCATTATCTAGGATTGTCATTGAGTATTTTATCCATATTGGCTTCGAAAAAAGCATAGAAATCAATTGTTGCCTTCAGCGTTTATTTATCTACTGTGAAGTGTTCAGCCACTTCCCCGTCTTGGTTATATCTTTAAAAATGTTTTTATTTTCTTATTTAAATTTATATTATGTAAATCTTTCTTAACAGGCTATATGCCATTTTCAGGGTGAGTTTGTCAGGTGTCCGGTGTGATGCAACAGAATTCAATAACCTAGTAATTGGGGACATGTTAATTTAAATTCATCTTTTC
>PNEQ01014717.1:8709-63653 GCA_003012365.1 Medauroidea extradentata
CGCGAAAATGTTTTGTGCCAAGATAGCCTTGAAAACACTGACACAACGTAGCTGTCTGCAGACATCAAATATTACAATATCGGGATTCTTATTGGCTCAGTCAAATAGGGCAACAGCTCCACGTACAAGCTAAAGCCAGTAATCTTCTGGTAAGCTGGACGTGTATTGAAATCCATCAAACAGTCAACTTTTCCCGCGACAAACCATCATCTCTAATGATGGTATATCGTGAAAATATTTTGTGCCAGCATACCTTTGAAAACATTGTGGTTTCTTGCGACGTATATGATTGGGTGTTATATGTCTTCTCTGTAGAGCAATAACAGTCATAAATAATACAGTACCGGAATTCTTATTGGATTAGTCAAATAGGGCAACAGCTCTACGCACAAGCGATTGCCAGTCATCTTTTCATAAACTGGACGTACGTTGAAAACCAGTAAATAGTCAAGTTTTCTCGCAATAAACCACCATCTCTAATCATGGGTACACAAAAATATTCTGAACTATCTGCTCTGAATGAACTTCCAGATATAAATCTCTAGATAGTAGACAACCAATGTTCCAGCGACCAGGAGACTAGCGGCGACTTGGCAACAGCGCGGGCGGACACGTCCTTGGCACGGCTGGGGGGCGGCGCCGAACAACTGGCGAGAGACAACGCGCGGGATACGCGACGCGAATACGGCGTGGCGCATTCAACCAGGTCGCGGTTCTTCCCCCCTCGTCGACCGCACACCGGGGTTTCCCCGCGCCTATGACGCAACAGCACCAGAGCCCGCCTGCATATCTCCGCCAAGCCGTGCTCTGTCGTTTGCACATGCGATTTCATGTCAACTCGTCCGAACATCGTTCCGTGCCCTGTGTGGTTGTTATCTACCGTTTGTAACGGAACACATCTCGTGATAAAACCACAGCACTAACCTAACCTCATTCAGCGTACTTGAGTATTCTCACTACACGATAACATTCAACATTTAAACATACCCATAACATTCGGTAACAAGGCTTCGTCTGTAAAATTAATGTGTACGCATAGATACCGGAAATAACTGTTCTGGGAATACGCGCTATGCCAGGAAAGGTAGAAAATTGTTATTTGAGACCTGCAAATTGCACTTTATTCTATGACAACAGACTGGACTCCAAACCACTGTATTGTGACATATATTGTTAGAGACCCGGATATTTCGCAAATTCATTTGAGATGTTAGATTTCAAACTCTTGTGCATGGTAATTACGTACGCGATTGGAGCTCTGTTGATGAAATTCTTCCGTGATGTATATGTACCAATAGCAGACCTGAAAGAAAGCATTCACTAACTCCCGCGCTACCTTGTCACATGTACAATTGGCCACTCACTGGAGCAGCAGACAATGTACAAGTAGCTGAGGACTGTGGAGTCCAGCCGGCTGGTCGTTGAACCCGCGACATTTCCGAATTTCTAACAATGATGTAAGATCACATGTAAAATTCCCACTATCCTATAACGCAGGCACACAAACATTCGAAAGCCAATTGTCAATAACGTCACTGAGTGTGTTCCGGTGAGCATAGGTGGCGAATTATAGAGTGGCGGGAAATAGCAAAGCGGAAATTGAACTAGGGACCCCTGTTTTCCGCGAAAATAATTTAGCCGTACTTTGTTTCGGTGCCTTTTGTGCACAGCTGCAGTTCTGCTCTGTGGTCAGTGATTGGATATTTTAACTCTCACGAGTCTTGGTATTCTACCGGCAAATCACAGACGTGTGGTGTTGCGGGAACGTTGTTGTAATTGGCCCAGTCAAATGATACACATAGACATGCTGCCAATAACCATGAAGCAGATTCGCAGATGTGCACGTAAGTTACTGAAACAAACTGGAGCAAAATTCCCTAATGATAGCATATCGCGAAAATATTTTGTACCAACATACTATTGAAAACGCTGTAGTTAATTGTAACACACAGGATTGAGTGATGCACATTTGACACAACATAGCTGTCTGAAGACAAAAAACAGGCATCAAATATTACATCAGCGGGATTATTATTGGCTCTGTCAAATAGGGGTACAGCTCTACGTACAAGCGACCGCTAGTAATCTTCTGATAAGCCGAACGTGTGTTGAAACCTTGTAAATAGTCCAGTTTTTCCGCGACAAACTGTCATCTCTAACTATTATCTATAGACGCCACACTTGACGTAAGTCTTTCTCGTGTATCAATAAATACAAAAAATATGACATTGCTGACTTCAGCACTTAAGTGTTCTTAAAGCAAATGAGGAAAGTACATCATTTGACAATCGACTCGTGCGACATCATCATACACTGTTGGAAATATAATTTGCGTGCTATTGGGCTACAGCGAGCGCGATCGGGGCTTGCAAGCCGCGTTTGATGTGCGGAAGCAGGCAGGCCGTAAGAGATACACTGTTTCCTGCGTCAAAAACCGTATCGCCTTTATTCGCTGGATGCGAAAACGGCATGTAGTGTTTTGGTCGTTGACTTTTTCCTTTGGATCTCTAAGCGGCCACCTCCTTTTTTATTTACGGAAAGAGCGTAGTAAAGTCCAGCGCATGTTTCTTTGCTTTTTTTAAAAGATTCCGGTTGGCATTGTTTACGTTACAGTAGTCTTAAAAGTCCCGCTTTTGCCATTTTGAGGTAGGTGCCCCGAAAATATGTTTCTAAGCATGATGTAAAGTACACAAAAATATTTATAGCATTGTTTAAAATGAGTTTTCTTTTTGTAGATACACACACTCGTTTAGTAGCCTAGTATTTCGTTCAAAGAAACTTTTCTCTAAAACGCTGCAGCAATGTCATGCATCAGCTGTACAGAGCTACTGAAGTTCAAAAGTTGCAATAAATACATATCACAATTTCCCACGCGATTAGAGCGCATATAACTTTAAGGCCATGCTCTTTTTTAGTTTCTTTTTTTTTTTGCGAGTTATATTTTTTAATCTTAAACGAGAGCAGATATCGAAAATCTGTCTGACAGTTTTGTTTAAAATGGTTATTGCTATGATAGCTAATTTTTCAAAGCAAAAAAGTTATACGGTTTCGACTAAAAAGTCAATTAACCAGAATTTAGTAAATCACATAAATAGTTAAAACCATCGTTTTTACTGTCTTGAAAAATCAGCCAACATGGAGAAGACGATTTTAAACAAAACCGCCAGACGGATTTTTGATATCTGCTCTCGTTTAGGCGTAAACATTTAATATCGCAAAACACATTAGAAACTAAAGAGCCTTAAGATCAGTGGTACATAATTCAACGCAAAAGGCATTAATCTGTAACTGTAGGTTTCTTGAAGCCAATTTGCGAAAATTAAACAATAGCAGTCCTAGACAATAGTTTCAGCCAACGTTTTAAACAAAATTGTTTCCAGTGTTACGAACTTCTGAGGCACAATCTCTGACGCCGAAACCTCGTGCATTTAACTGCGGCGCAAGAGATCACGAGTAACGAATTAATAATTCTGGATCAATATTAACTCATGAAGTTGGCAAATAGCAACCATTATCTAGGATTGCCATTGAGTATTTTATCAATATTAGCTTCGAAAAAAGCGTAGAAATTAATTTATGTTTTCAGATTTTATTTATCTACCACACACTCTTTATAAACTCGCCCTCCAACATAATGCTGCGTTCCACTGCACCATGGTTTAAGCCGTTGCCACCCTCAAATAAAGGAAAAGAAAGAGTCACGCCTGTCCTCTTCTAGAAACTTTCACAACTCCTCTAATATAAAATCCTCGAACTTCGTCCATTACAGTTAATGCACGTATCTGCTGAGTTGTTACACTCATTTCTGTCTAGAGGGTTTTAACGGTGTCCATGCCGGTTTCTCTCTTCTCTCTCTTCGTAGCTATAGGTAGTGCCGTGAACTTATAGCGAAAATAATTTTGTCCCAGTTCATTTCAGTGCCTTACTTGCAAATCTGCAGCTCTGCTTCGTTGTTATTGGCAGCGTGTCTATGTACATAGGCGTCGCTCATTTGACTGTGCCAATCATAACAAGGTTACTACAACACTACAAGTCTATGATTTGCGGGTAGAACCCCAAGACATGTGCGAGTTAAAACATCCGATCACTGACTATGAGGCAGAACTGCATACGTCTACGTAAGGCACTTAATCAAACAGGGGCAAAATGTTTTTCACGAAAATGTTGTGGCCCTAGTTATAGGTTAAACCATAGGTACGCTAGTTAAAAATTAGCACTCCTTCTGGATGATTTGTTTATTTTAATTTCTCAAATAATAATATACCTACTGCAGTATAACATTTTGAAGCAATTATTAAAGCCGTATGTGTTACTAGAGTCGAAGTTTTGATACTGGAATAGCAATGCGATAATACAAAAATTGGCAACTAAGCGAAATACTGTAATATCAGGCCATTTACCTATTATATATATATATATATTGTTCTATTAAACAAATAATTTAACTATAGTAACCTGGATGTGTCCTTTGTGAATACATATCTTTATAATCGCGGCCAAGACTGCCCAATCCCTCGCTGCTGCGATTTATACCCCCTTGCATTAACTCCCTCCTTTGTTAGGCTCAGCTCTGAGACACACTTAAACCCTTCCCCTCCCACGGCCATCCTCCATAACACAGTTTATTATTATTATAATTATTACTAAGAGGGTTTATTTGCGTCCCCAGGTTTTTGCTGTTAGGCTTAGTACAAACTGTCTAAACTTTAGCGGCTTGTCTCTTAAGTTGTTTTCAGACTGGTGCCAATAACTCAAATACTTTTTAACCAAAAGCTTTGAATAAATTTGGGACAATATGCGGTCAGACGATGCACAATACTGTGGATGCGTTTTTAAAAATTATGTACCATTCGTCAGCAAAAAATAATTTGCTTCATTTTGGCTTATTTTCACGACAAAAAGATGGTATTTGGTTAACGAAATCTAAAAAAAAAAAAAAAAAAAAAAAAAAAAACCGTCCAGTACATTGTTACAAAAATATTCAGCTGCAAATTATGGCATATTAGTGTCAAAATTGTGGAGCAAAATTTTGATATGAGTGTTAGGTAGCAATAAAAACATATTTTCTAAATCACAGCAAAACTAAGGAACAAACCCTTAAAGCCATGCTCTTTAATACCTTTTTTTTTGCGATAATAATTGTTTTAAGCCTAAATGAGAGCAGATATCAAAAATTTGTTCGGCAGTTTTGTTTAAAGTGATTTTTGCCAGGACAGCTAACTTTTTTAGAGCAAGAAATAATACGCTTTCGACAAAAAAGTCAGCTAACCAGAATTTCGTTAATTACATAATTAGCTTAAGCCATAATATTTGCGGACTTGAAAAAAATAAGCAAATATGGAGAAGATGATCTTAAACAAAACTGCTATACCTATTTTTGATATCTGCTCTCGTTTAGGCGTAAAAATTAATATAGCTAAAAATGTAGAAACTAGAGAGCATGGACTTAAATAAATGATACAACCATCCATGCCCGTAATGAGATTCGAGCCTAGGACCTTACTGACAACGCTATGTGACAGTCTATTAGAGTAGGTTGGAAAAACATCGCACAATAATTTGCCTACAGAAATACTTCGGATGAGTTTGTGAACGTACTGTGAACCACGAACCAGTGTACTTATGTAATAGTTACCGAGTGAGGTGGCGCAACGGTATCGCGTTGGATTTGCATTCGGGGGTTCCCGATTCAGGGCCGTATCTATAAACGGCTTTCGGTTGCTATCCAATCACCGAAAGTCTCTTCCGGCCGAAACGCACACTATAAACCTCTTTCGTTGGTTGGTTGACTGCCTGGAAGCGAAGAGCCATCCACTTTCGGGTGAAAGTGGTCAGACGGTGAATCAAAAGCCCGTTCAGCTGTTTTCATTGTCTTTATAACAATGGCGGCGGATATTCTCTGGAATAACCTGTCAAACGATACTCGTTACACAATAAAATGTAACATTTTTAAAATATATTCTTGACTGGAGCAAGATTAGGTATTTCGTATTTAAAGTTTTCAATAAACAGAAGCTACTGTAAAGTATACCAGATTCGTTTAACGTGTACGCAATATTACGTGCAGGGTTTGCTACATGGTGGGACTTTTCACGAACCGAAATTGTTACTGCACGTTTATATGGTTGCAATTTTTGTACCTTTGTTTCGCAAATAAGAGAAAATTTTGCGTAGAAATAATAACATCGTTGTGCGAAAATGACTGTAAACACAACGAGAACGTTTTCCGAATGTACACGTTTTATGTGACGTGTTTATGATCTTAATATAATCGTTAGTTTCTTGCGATAGTTACGTCAGCTGTAGAAATAAACGATTAAATTTTAAAATGTTCTCGTACTTATAAGAAGTGACTCGTGTGACAGGTTATTCCATAGTTGGTTTTTTATTTTCCATTTTATGTATTTCTTTACTGAATAATACAAACATTGGTTTTAAGCATCTGTAAAATCTTACTGTTATCCATGCAAACACATTATGCTCACTGAAAAAATCCCTCACAAATACTACTTTAAACGTATTTAACCTTCACAAAAAATATTACTTTTACGTACCTAACCTAAATCCAAAGAAAATAACATCATCTAAGACATGAACAACAAACGTGAAATGTCAGAAAGACGATCGAAAATTGCAGGGCGCGTTCCTATATTTATTCTGCGTACTATCCAATGGAAGAAAAGTGGTGCTATGTTGCCATATTTACACTTATGAGAATGTGGAAGCGCTTTCAGCTGGCAAGCTCCCGAAAGTCGTTTATAGGATGCGAGTAGTTGGCAAGCTGCCAGGTGAATGTCTGCTAACAGCGCTTTCGAAAGCCGTTTATAGATACGGCACTCAAATTCCAGGCCACGGCCATCCTGACTTCGGTTTTCTTTGGTTTCCCGAAACGCTGCGATGGATATTGCCTAGTTCTCTTTTGCGTCCTGTCATTGTGTCAAGTTGGGTGTTACCGTCTCTGATGACCTCGCTGTCGACAATACGTGAAGCCCGCTTACCTTACCTTATCTTTCTTACAGTTACGTTGACAAATTCAGTGTGGTACATACGTTCATCTCCATTTTGTTCGGCAGTGTTTTCCGTGCTGCCAACTTCATGCCATTTTCATTCTCTCATACAGTCCAAGCTTTTGTATTTAATGATAGGACTTAGTTTTTAATACTACGCATACTACGTTGCAAAAAAGTTAACTTACCTGACAAACGTGTGTGTGAATTAGACCGTATATTGCACAGGAAAAAACTTTTCCTAACAAAAATGGTAAAATTTAGTACAGAAAAATTTACATACACGACAGCGAAATTCCACGAATACGTAAGAAGAAATACGACGTGTGCAGAACTTTCTGCGTACTTTGTAAAAAAAAACGTTCAAGGAAAGATTTCCATGCACTGTATTTTTTTTGTAAATTTACCACACCTGTGTATAGCAGTGTTACGTAAGTAGGTGTACTATAAAACATTATTTGTAAAATCACCACGCCGATGTATAAAAGTGTTAATTTAGTAAGTAGATATACGGTAACATTTATAGTCATACATCAATGGTAGACCTATTAGTGTTCGTATACATTTTTAAAGAACAGTTAAATGTAAACCGATGTTACTAAACATAGTTGATATTATTTACACGCTCAAATATGGGAAGTGTCCCTTGTTGTAAATAAGTTTTGAAAGCTTTCATTCGTGCAAAGCTAAAAATGGCGAAGTCATCATTAATGCTAAGTGGTCTAGTGTTTAACGAATTCAGTTTATATATGCTAGGTGCACCGCGGAAAATATAAAGGCATGTTTACATCACGCAGAAGTTCTTGTGTAATATAACAACAAAACATTTTGTTCAAATGCGTCAAAATTTCTTAACAACATTTTCTCATACAATTTTCAGGTATATTTTCTGTACGCAATTTGCGGTAATCTTCCCTTGTAGGTTAGTGTAACTTGGTTCCATTACATGAAAGGGTAATCCGCGTGAATATTTATTTCATCAGTGTAGCTGTCAGAAAAGTTTACTTGTCAGTTGAACAGACTTCAGCAAGCTGCGAGCAACCCATTCCACGTCAGGTGATGTCAGAGGCACAGATACAGATGCAGATGTGTAAACAAGGAAACTTTCAGTGAAATGTGCACGGCATCCTACTCCGGTATTTACAGCTCTAGACTCTTTTATTTCATTGCGTTAGCGTAACTTCGATACAAGTAGTATATTTCTCTAAGGTCGTAAAATTTGGTAAAATTCTCCAAAGGAAGCTCTTAATCATAAATAATTATGTTAATTGGGCTGCGGGCTGTTAACAACATGCTAGTTGTTTAGCCGAACAACACCTGCGTTAACATTAAAACGTGAAACAATCGAGCCTCTTGCTACGAACCACTGAGATCTAGAACTGCAGTAAAGCATTTCCCTTTCCTCAAAACAAAACGTTATGCGGAAAGTATAAAAATATATCTTGTCGGGAGAGTCCGAAACAGAATGTTTATTGTACAAACAAAACAAAAGTTATCTTTAGCCACCAAAATTTAAGAAAGTTTGGGTTCATATGCACTACTAGTTTAACATACGTAAAATCCTTGTTTCTGAAATTATTCTTGGATTTTTTAAAATGATTGTTGCATAGAGAAAATATTTACGTAATGAATCGAGAAAAATTAATAATTACCAGTCTCACACATAACTTCTAATTTCCTCTTCTGTAAATTACGTTTGGCCGACAAGTTGTCCGTCGCGTCAATTACACCGAACGTGTATATAACGTACATACTGAAGACCACACAGAAAGTTTCCTTTGTACTTCTACAAAAAAAATTCTTCAGAAACTAGCTTCCAAAAACAATTTTTGTAAATTTATAAAATAATATTGTGAACTTTAAAGGAAATGGTTGGAAATACACAAACATGTCTGCATATTACAAACATATATATAAACAAACTATAACTGTACATTTACAAATACATTATTGTACATTTTACAACAATCGTTTGTAGCGTAAAAAAAAAAATTCGAAACCAGTTACCTAGAATGTTTTTGTAAAAGTGTAAACAATTTTGTAAAAGGAGACACGCCTCTGAAGGTTATTTTTTTACATGTCAAACACTCTGTTCATAAAAATATATTCCACTAGTCCCCACAAGGTGTTTGTAAAATTAAGACCACTTTAATGACCTGCGACATTCTTGTTTTAGTACCTAGACAGACAAGTGTTTTAAAATTAGTTTTTAAGCGTTTTCTTGTAAAAGTGCGAATCTTTTTAATGTGCATAAGAAACTTTTCCGCTGCTGTAGTGCACTTTTAAATACCATTCCTTTCACAAGAATTACGGTATTGTATATTCTCCCCCCTTCCGAGAAAATACTGACTCTTGAGCGTATATTAATATTTAATAAGGCAACAGTACACGGCCATCTTTGATTTATAGTATTTTGTCCACTATAAGCATTCCTGAAGGCATATCAACATTTTTGATATTTCATGCTCTAAATGTTAGTCTACTTGACCATTTCACATTGTTAGGTAATATGGATGTGATTTATTAACTAACAATATAATAATGGCGTAGCAGACTAACATTTAAAAAATGGAATGAAAACAATTTTTATACGCCTTAAGGAATGCTTGTATTGGAGAAAATTCTGATATTAAAGATGTCTGTACACCATTCCCCTTAAGGGGCCTCCCTACACGCGCCTCAAATGCGATGCAGCGAGTTTTGACTATTCTTTTTTTAACGAAACTATTTAACGTGTATTATACAAAAAGAACACACACTTCAAACTATGTCGCTATAGTTTCAAAAAAATTCGGTACGTTTATTACAAATATCATTTTCGGGTCCCAAAGTGCCAAAGATGGGTATGCCAGACTGTCGTATCTAGAAAAATAATAACTGGATTCGAAAATCACAACTACAGAAACAAGCGTTACACTTTGAACTACGCTGCCCACAAACAAAATAATGTGATCACCGCTTGAAGTCCAATAGGAAAAAGGATAGTAGTAAAGCACTGCACGCCATCTGAGTGGTTTTCGCAGAGAGGCTATAACGTACATATGTCGGTCAACGGCATCTTTACCGCTCCTGCCTCACACACATAAACGCAGCCTATCTAGGGAGGCCACTTAACGGTTTCGCAAAATAGTGATGCGAAGCTGCGACAGAGATGTGACATTTGTGATCCCTGCATGAGAAATATCGTCACTCGATTTTATAACACTCTGACAGCGGCGGGACGTTTCGTGCCGTACAGTGGCGTCTGTCGGAATAATTTGAATATAAATGAAGGCCGAAATGTAATTACATAACGAACACATTTTCATTTCATACCTCTACTTCTTGATGAAATAGTTTTCATTTCACATCTACGTCTTGTTCTGTTGTTTGTTTACAGTGGTGTTAGTCTTCTTCCTCCTGGTCGAGTCAGTTTAATAGCAAAACTCTTCTTCTTCCTGTTCGCAAGCGACAATCTCAGCTGCGTTAGAGTATGTTTTATTACAGCTGTTTGCGTCGTCGTCGTCGGCGATCTCGCCTCTAATTGGCTAATCATTTTTTATCGCAGTGTCGCTGTCGCAGCGTCGCACTATTGTGCAAAGTCCTTTAAGACCATTCACGTAGAAAAAATGTATGAGTTTATAATTGTACAACATAGTGCTCGTTTTATAAACGTTACTTGCGACAACATTCAACTTGTAAATATTTTTTTTAGTTATCATAGTTTTCTGATTGTGGGATGTCAAAGTCAAAATTTGCAAGTTACAAGAACACTGAAATAACAAAAAAAAAAAAAAAAAAAAAAAAAAAAAAAAAAAAAAACTGACTTACACTGAAAGAGATATGGGCCTTATGCTGAAATATTTAGAAACACACAGTGAAATTCCTTTGTATTCTGTAAAAAAATTATGATAATAATAACAATTTTCTCAGTTATGTCAATTTTCAAAAAAAAAATACGTAGGGACTTCTTTGTGTGTTTGAAAATATTTTAGCATATATCCCATAATATATAATTTCAGTGTAAATTATCTCATTCGATTAAGTTAGACGGTTTTGTTATTTGTATGTTCCCATAACTTGCAAATCTTGACTTTGACATGTCGCTATGGGAAGACTGTGTTGAGAGGTAAATAGTTTTTACAGGTGGAAACTGCAGTCATAAGTAACGTCTATAAAACCATCAATATGAGGTTAGAATATAAAATTATGCGTTTTTGAGGAGGAGTTCTCGAGACTGGCAGTCGTTGGCATAGATGCGATAACGCAAGTAGTATACGAACGCGCTCCCGGGCCCCCAACCACAATCGTGTTGCGACTGCACAAAACTCAAAGCGGAGACACCATTTAACTCTTACAGCAGATTGTCGGCATCGTTTATAGTTACGATTCTCTCCCAGGAAACGTGTTCACAATTGATGTGAATTCGTTAATTTGTTATTGGATAATTTTTTTTTAGAAATGATTGTCCTAGAATGGAAGTTTTACTTATTTTAGAGAGTGTAATTACGTCCGCCAGTTTTATGTCACTGATTTTAGTAAAGGACGGCTTACAAACTATCCGAACCTAAATAAACGACACGAACATCAATGCCCATGCTGGAATTCGAACCCAGGACCTCTCGCACCGTAGGCCGGCGTACTACTAACCACAATTCGGAGGCCGGCTAGAAACACGGGTATTTCCTTGAGTCTATGGTTAAGCTCTCAATAACACTTAACTGGGTTAAAATATTGTGAGTTTATTCAACACCGTTTACGATTTCTGCGAAAATACGAATTTAACCCATGATTTTTAAGGGTGGATCTCCATTACTAGTTGAACTATGCTATCAACTGCAATATATAATTCAAGAGCTTGCTGAAAATATGTCACCGTGATTAACTTCTCAGAGAAAAGCAATAAACATTTATGTAAGCAGGAAAAATTCCAAGGTTTGTTTAAACATCCCAGTGCTTTGAAATGTGTTCTCAGCATAAGCATAAACGTCATCTATTTGTTAAACACATTTTTTCTCTTTTCTCAGAAATGTACAAAAGTGACGAATGTCATTTTTCTAATCAAACTGTTCAATTGTCACCATGTTCCACAAGGATTCAATTACCTCCCGACATATTTCTGGTCAGTCACCGATTTGGCTGTATTTAGAAAGTAAGTATGCTGTGCCCCAAAAAGCCCCATTAAATGAATAGAGTAAACTAAGTAAATCATGTCATTTTAATCCTGGGCTCCGAACGAACCGCTGTACTTAAGTGGTTTTGTTAACGTTCTTTTGGACTTAGGCCAACCCACATCATCTAGTGTTGTTATCTGTCGAGCCAAACAGCAGAGATTTATATCTACTGATCACATGATGCTGTATTGTCTGTCTGTTATCTTGGCTTAAGATTCAAATATGAACACTGCTCGGAAATGTTTTGAGATTAGTCTAGGATAAGCAGAATCATGATGCACTGGTTTTTAATATCTCTTTGTATTCTTCGTTTCGATAAACTTCTGTGCTCAGATAGAACGTCACTAATCGTGGTATAACAATTGCCCTTTATCTTCTATTTGAATTGGGATGGCTCGCGGATTGTCATTTATATCGATTAAAGAGACAAATATCTCGTTCGATAAGGAGATGCGCTCACTCTAATAATTTCCCGTAATTACGAATCATGTACGGTAGTGCAGGTTTTTGAACATGTAACTGATCGTGAAACCAATAGCCTAGTTTTGCTGTGAAGTTGGATTGAACGCACTTAGGGTAGTTTGCGTTTAATTTCGCATTCTGTCACCCCAAAATAGTCGTAAATAAACATATCCATACTTCCACATAGTTTAGTAATAATTTTCATGCTTTCAATATACTACTTCGTGTTTAATATGGGTATCTACAGGATATAATATTTGTACTTATTATTTAATTTTAAAGGCCATGTTCCTAGACCATTCAAGAAATTCTATAAAATTTGGCAACAATAAAAGCTCACAGAAAAAAATCGAACCCTTACAAAACAAACCTTTTAAACTTATGTCTAAACAGTTTCCAGTCTAGGCACTACAACAAAAATATCGCATGTCATTAAAGTGGTATAAATTTTCCAAATACCTGAGGGGAGTAGAGGGTTTTTAGTTTTTTGAGCAGGCTGTTCGATGTGTAACATTTTACAAAATATTTTGTACTTTTACAAAAAAAAATCGTGGAAACTGGCTGCCAAAAAAATTGTTGCACTTCAAAAAAATGTAGTAAAATGTACAAGGAATCAATTGTATATTTATAATTATTATTTTTAAATGTGCAAACAATTTATTTCAAAGACATATTTGTACGTTTACAAGATTTTCCTGTAATTATTACAATATATTTGTAAACTTACAAAATTATTCGTTGTCAACCAGTTTCCAAAGAATGTTTCTGTAAAAGTACAAAATTTATTTTACTGTGCAGGATGGTTTACTAACATTTTGTTCGAAAATATTTATGTAAGTAAATACATCCAGTGTCTTACATATTTATTTTCATACTGAACGTTAATTTTCAACTAAGAAATTTAGTTAATTAAATATTTCGAATTGTGAATACAAAATAAATTCTTTAAAAAAATTTAATTCAACTTTCCAGATAGTAAAAATGTTACGGTAACGGTAATCGTACTCAACGCTCTCTGTATCAGCGATCCAGATAAGATAAAGACTGGTTACTTCTAAAACGCAAGACGAAACTACAAGCAAGTAAATCATTAGTTAATTTGTATAACAAATAGTACTGGTAGTACTGGTTACTGTCTGCGTGTTAAAGAACTGGCATTATAGTTCCCTGTTATCTTTGGAGTACAATGTTATCACTTGGTATGTTATATTCTGATTGCTTGGGGTCATCTTAGATCACATTTTACCTGCACGTACGCACTTTTAAGGATAGAAGTTGTGAATGACAGATTAGTTAATTTAATAATAACTGTGTAACATAGTTTTGTGTTGTATGGTATATACAGGAGACGTGTTAACATGTGTAAAGGAAAAAAAAATACTTTCTAAAATCACGTTTAGGTTATTACTAGAGACATGCAAATTTCGCGTTATTTTCTGACAGCCGACTAGACTCCAAGTGACTATAGGCTCGTTCGATGTTTCCCGCTGGCCGATATTTAGGGCCCGGTAGTTTTCGCGAAAAGATTTTTGCAGCACTTTGTTTCAGTGCCTTACGTGCGCACCTGCATCTCTGCTTTGTGGTCAGTGATTGGATGCCGTAACATACATCCTCTGGAGGTTAAACCCGCAAATTACAGACATGTTGTGTCACAATTAGCCATGTACTGATTGGCACAGTCAAATGAATAACAACTCTGCACCAAAACACTCTGCCAATAGCCATGAAGTTGAGCTGCAGGTGTACACGTAAGACACTGAAACAAAGTGAGGCAAAAATCTTTTCGCGAAAATTACCGGGCTCTACCGATATTGTCGTGACTTGCCACGGAGAATCCTTACACGGTAGAGAGGCCAATCTCTGTAAAGACGTAACACACGTAAACGACAACACATACAAGTTTGTGGCCAATCGAATCGCAGATTATGCTATGTTATGTATAGGAAAATGAAGTTTAGTCTGCTACCAAATGATAACGCGAATTTTGCATGTCTCTAGTTATTACTTAAAAATGTAGCAATTGTGGTTCGTCCAATGCTATAGCTGTCTTGTTAAGGGCACTGGTGTACGAAAAAACATAAACAATTTTATAAATTCACATGATGCCTTACCTGCTTGATTTTACATGTGCTGACAACAAAATTGGTTGTTGAAACTGAATTTATGAGACGTTTGAGAAAACTTCAGAAGTTCACGAACACTTCCCGAGCGCCCGTTTCAGGACACGTGTATTATGTGATTTCATAATCAGCGAGGAAGACAATGAAAATTAAAGCTTTGTTTAGTGACTTAACGTACTTAAAATACTATTTTGACCAATCAGTAGCATAAGTACGTCAAGTCATTAAGTACAGCTTGTTTGCATTCATATTCTCTTCCTCGTTGATTATGAAATCACATTGAAGCGTGCTTTCTGAAAGTGTACGTCCTCACAGACGCCTAATAAATACAGTTGCATCTACCAGTTTTGTTGTCAGGTTAGGCCTACGTAACTTTAAGCAGGTTACCTCAGTGCGACTGTAAAAAACACCATGTGTAACTTGAGTTAGTGGGTGGTAGCTTTCTCTTTTTCGTTTGGAGCACGGAAACGGGGAAGGCGATAAGTCGAACATAACACTTCCTTCAAACATCTCACCGCCTCTATGCGCGAAGAACTAAACTAGCGAGCAGTGTTTTCGTAGAAACAGTTTTTGAATGGGACTTCACGCGATGACCCTGTTGTTTTAATTGTGGAAAGTTTGTTGTAATGTCCAATGCAGGTTTCTATGGCTTAGTTCTACGATTACGATCGATATTTTCTCAGCTGCAGCAACGTAAGAAAGGCATTTTGAGCACTTTTGAGGAGCTTGGAAATCATGTTATTATGAAGCGGACGGCATTTTTCAAATAATGGGGACGCATTTTGAAGTGTTTCTTCTTTTCGTAGACAAACGCATTAGAAACATTTTTAATAGTATTACAAGAAAAAATACTTACCTTATACGCTACAGCATGGCTCTCGTGTCCGGTCCAATAACTCTTAAAGGGGTTGGGGGGTTCCCTGGGACATTTTAATTGTTTAAATAATTTTTATATTTGTACGAGACATGGTTTGTTTTATAAGACATGCATTTTGACAATTTTTTTACAGAAATAAACATTTGCTAGCTTTCATAATTTTTTACAGGGGCACGTCAAAGCCGAAATTTGCAAAAAAAAAAAAAACAGTTTTATAGTGAAAACCACCTGACTTACAGAAACGGAATAATTCACTGTGAAGAACAGTGTCACGGGTTACGTCAAGACATGCATAAAATTGCACTGAATGTACTTTGTATTTTTAAAAATAATTTAATTTGAAATTAAAATTAGCCAATTTTATATAATTTTTTTAATATGCAAAATAATCAATGCAAGTATTTATACATATCGTGACGTAGCCCGTAACACTGTTAATTCAGTGCGAATTATTTCATTTCTGTAAGTCAGTTGGTTTTCGTTTCTTGTGGAAAACCATTGTATGCAAATTTCGGCTTTCACACGCCACTGTACAAAAATTATGAATTCCAGAAAATTTTAATTTCTGTAAAAAGTAGTTATAGTGTTTGTCTATAAAATAAACCAGCTCTCGTACAAATATAAAAATTATTAAAACAAGTAAAATTTGGCGTGAACTTCCCCCTTAACAATTTTTCCCTTAAGGACGTTCACGTGGCAAAAATTAAAAATTTTATATTTGTTTGGCATAGTGTTTGTTTTATAGACGTTACTTGTGAATACATTTTCCACTTGTAGACATTTTTTATCTCCCATAGTTTTCTCATAGCGGCACGTCCAAGTCACAATTTGCAAGTTACATGAACATAGGTTTAACACAAACCAAGTGACTGACTCGAATAAAATAATTTACACTGAAATTATATATAATGGACAATATGCTAAAAGATTTTAAAATACAGAATGGAATTCCTTTGTACTTTTTAAAAAAAATCCGAAAATGACGAAAATTCACCTTATTTATAGCAATTTTTAAAAAAGACAAAATTACTTTGTTGAGTGTTTTTAAATATTTAAGCATAGTGCCCATTATATCTAATTTCAGTGTAAATTATTTCATTCGAGCAAGTAACTTGGTTTTTGTTAAACCTATGTTCCTGTAACTTGCAAATTCTGACTTTGACGTGCCGCCATGGGAAAAATTATGAGAGCTAAAATATTTATACAAGTGGAAAATGTAGTCATAAGTAACGTCTATAAAACTAACACTATGCCAAGCAAATATAAAATTTTGAATTTTTGCCACGTGAACACCCTTATTATTTAGTCTCGAAATGAATGAATTACCTATTTTGCCTATCATTTTTCTAAATGGCGTAGACCGGGAAGATTTTGGCCTACGTATGAGAAGACTTCTCAATTTTATATCAGAAAAAGGCAATAAAAAAATGGGAAGATATGTGGACGACATTGACAGGACGTCACGAATTATAACTGTTCTTATGCGTGGGTGCTAAAGTGTCACGTAATATTATTTTCATAGGACTTTAGGTGAAGACACTACAATATTATATTTGTAAACCATGGCGCAAAGTGAATTGACAGATTTTATTGATCTTCATACGAATCAGGTTGGTATTTTTCCTGATACAGCATCCTTTTTTAACCATCTTGATAGCACCCAAAAAATTATTATAATGCACATTTCGTAATTTTAAAAGCATAGTTTGAAGTGTATGTTCTCATAATACAGAATGCTGCAAAATTGAATGTCAATAATTTGCTGATGCAATACATCTAGAGGAACAGAAAATGCTGTATGAGCATATGCCTGATAGCCTACTATACTCCAGGTCTCATAACAAACGCCGTATTCACAACCACACTTAACGTACGTACGAACACATGCACGTACGTAAAGTATTAGAGAATGGATTCACTACAAGATTTAATCTGGACACGAGTGGGGAAATTGTTTATGTCATAACCCCCACTTAGCGTACGTTCGTACGAAGTAGAAAGTTGGTCAACTATGTTACGTACGTACCCACGCTACGCGAGGATGTGAATGCTAGTATGCACACTCGGTATTTCTACTTTTACACGTACGTACGCGCGTACGCTACGTGGTGGCTGTGAATCCAGCTTTACAGTGCATGGCACACGGACTGGATCGTGTTTTTGTGTGGAATGCTACATTGGAAATGCTTACCTTCCAATTAAATACGAATTGTCTGGTCTGTACTTGATAATAATTTAGGAACCCCTATTTTTGGTGAAAATATTTCTGCATCAGTTTGCTTCAGTGCGTCGTGCAGCTCTGCTTCATGGTCAGTGATTGGATGAATATTAAACTCTCGCGTGTCTTAACGTTTTACTGCAAAACACGGACGTGTGTTATTCGCAATCACTCTAAAAAATAGTTTGTAAATTTACCATATGTGCGTATATGAGCGCTAAGGAAGTATGTATGGTAGAATTGTTTCCCAGTCATCCATGGAAGCATTCCTAAACCTTTTTATAGAACAGTCAAATGCATACTGAAGTTACCAGACTTATATTGTAACAAGTGCAAAAGTTTGCATATTTACAAGGCGGAAGTATGGTAACAGTCCCATACTTGGAGACACTGGAAAATCGCGGGAATAGTCGACTGTTTGCTAGGCTTCAACGTGATGTACATAACACTGAATTTTTTATCAACATTGGCTATCGTTTATTTGTAGCAATTTTTCTCTTTACAACAGGCCCATTTAGAACTGCACAGCTTGGACACACAGCGTGTGTGATTTGTCCCAAAACTGTTCACTCGCGTCACGGTTAATATGAAACAGTTTATTGGAGATTATTTTAAACATTTTTGCGATTTTCCAGTGTCTCTACCCATACTGCGTTTAGGTTAATTACTTTCCAAACATTTAAGGAAGTATTTTTACAATGTAGCCTACCTTAGTTCCATTGTTAGGGTGAAAATGAGAAACGTCTTTATACAAAGACACTCAGCCAACAACAAAGAAGCAAAACTGTAGAGGTTGAACTAAACTATTGAAACAAGTTGGTGCAGAAATATTTCCGCGAAAATCAGGGATCCCTACCAATAGTACTTGCAGTGCAATTCCATAGTTACGTGATCCAGCCCGCACGCTGTGCTATATATAGAGAGAGGTGCGTCAATTTCGTGGATTCACCAAGCAGCCTAGATTTCTTAGTCGTTTACACGCTCCGGCTACAATCGATTATTCATTGGCGTATAACATTACAAGTGGATAGCAAGTGATATTCATAAGAATTATTTCCTTATTTGCTACTGGCTTGCGGTAGCGTTTCATGACAGCCACTAGCAAGTCACAAACGTGACAATTAAGTTTACATTATGTGCGTTCAACCTGACTTGGAATGTATCTGTGAAATCGACGTACCTCTTAACTATATATAGGTAAGGATCTGAAAAAATTAGCGTTTTCTTTCAGGCACAAGCTATAATTCTACCGACTGTAAGTTCGGGGTCACTTTCATAATTGATACTTGACTTATGTGTAGAGGCCTGAACAATTCGCTCATTCACCGACCTGTAGGCTAGTTTCCAAGAATATATGTGAAATCGTGCAGATAGCAGCTGTTTATATTAGCTGCTCGCTGACACAGTAAAATGGGTCTGTATTCAACTACAGTCTTATTATTGGATCAACTACTTCCAGGAAGTGTCGAGTAAGTCAACGGCCAATTATGAACGTGACACATACCTACAATTGCTGGAACTCTAGCTTGCACCTAAAAGAAAACGCGAATTTTTCAGGTCTCTACTTATGTGACACCTCGTGTAAGTCGCTGAGCCAATAATAAAATTTTAACTAAATTCAGACCCATCCCTATGTCAGCGAGCAGCTAATGAACAGCTATTGTTTGCTTGAGTGCACATGTATTCTTGGAGGATAGCTTACAAGTCAGTGAATCTACAAATTTTTCCAGTCTCTACATATAGGAAAGGAAAAATTCCCGAGTTCAATGACCTGCATGTTAGAATCCGCTGTCCTATGTATACTCAAGCACCGACCATTTGCCCGTCAACTGAAACTCACTGGAACAGCAGACAACAAATGAATAGGTGGGACTAGCGTTTGTATAGAACCATAGATTCTAGCAAGCAGGTCACTGATATTGCGAATAATTCCTATCCCTAACTACAAAATAAAAATATCTTATGAGGAGGATACTCGAAAGCAGGTTTTATGAAAGGGAGCCCGTAGGCAATCTGCGTACCCTGAAGAACGATATGAAGTGTGAAACGCCGGAATGCTAGAGAGAGGGAAAACGGGAGATCCCCGAGAAAACCCACCGGCCAGCGACATCGTCCTGCACGATTCCCACATGCGAAAATCCGGGGACCGACCCCGCCGGGGATCGAACCCGGATCGTCTTGGTGGAAGGCAAGTGGTCTGATCACTCGGACACAACTGTCCCTTCACCAAACTATACATCATGCACTGCGAACATTAGTGCAAAATTGGCTTGTCGAACGACGTGCATAGCGTCAGCCATTGCAATATTTTTGGTAAACTTCTCACATGAGCAAGGGCTGTCTTCTCAGGAATATCATTTTAAGAACGCCTCTCTTGTGTATAGGACTACTTATTTCAGGTCCTCCATTTATCATTAAAGTTTAGGTTTAACACTTCCTGAAATTGTAAAAATGGGGGTTTTGCGATCCATTTTAGGTGTGAAAATTTTGGCGCAGAATCTTTTGAACGGCACAGGCGTGTGCAATACATTTTTATATTTAATGTTTCGTAATAAAAATAGGGTCACCACTTAATATATCATAGAGGCAAGTTGTCGGCGAGAAGACTGCACGCCAGTTCAGTGCCTTGTGCCTAGAGTCTAAGGTGAGGCATGACGCGCGTGCTCTGTCGCCCTTACCGCTTCCGCACTTCTAAGCCTCGAACGCGCAAAATTCGTCCATCTTCTCGGCCGATCAAGGGATGTGTCTGGGTCGCACACATACTTAAGAGGGCATTAAACCTAATGTAATTTTCCGTGTTTGATGCGCGGAGGCAGTGAAGCGATAAGGTTCAGCTTTCCGCACTCGAAGGTAACCGTATTGATTCTATTCGCGGCGTACTAAACTGGTGTGCAGTGTTTTCCTACTTCTCTTTTTCCTATGGGACATCAAGCTGCAATATTACAATTTGATTTGTGGGAATATTGCTACTAGTGGCAGAAATTGTCCGTTGCCAAACTAATAGCACTGAGGTTCCTAACTTGTAATAAAATTATGGGGTTCACGTGGTTAAAAACTTAAGCAATAAGACATTTACTTCAGAAGTAAATATGTACAGCCGTAAAAATTGAGCGTGCATAATGGCTAGGTTACTGCCTAAGTTCCGCGTACTAGGAACAAACTTTGTGAATCGTATTTTGGCTGTATTGATTATAGTTAATGCTATGGTTAAAAACGTTTAGTAACATTTTAAGGAACTGATAATTATTGAGACATGGGAATGATGCTCCGCTAATATTGTAGAGGTACGTAAATTTTGCAGATACATTCCAGGTCATGTTGAACGCCAGTTATGTATGTCTGTGACTTGCTGGCGGCTGTTACAAAATGCGTTTGACTACTGCAAGCCAGTCGTAAATAAGGAAATATTGCGAAGTGCTATCGCTTTCTACCTGCTTGTACGGTTATAAGCCAATAGATAATCGATTGTGGCCAGTGGGTGTATAGGACTGACAAGTCTTGGCTGCTGCCAGATGAATTCGCGAAATTGACGTACCTCTAGCCATTAACAAAAGCATTAATTACAGTATGTGGCAAATTACATTAACTTTTCTTAAAAATTCCTCGTGTTAAATGTAATTTATAGGTAGAGCCACGATTTTATGGTGAAAAGATTTTTGCAACATTTGGTTTCGATGCGTGAGCGTCATGTGCACACCTGCAGCTCTGCTACATCATCTGTGATTGGATGATTTTACTCTCATTTGCCTTGGCAAATTATAGACGTACACACTCACAATAATCTTATTCTGATTGGTGCAGTCAAATGAGAAACGTGTCTGAACATAGACACGCTGCCAATAACCTTGAAACAGAACAGCCGATGTGCACGTGAGTCACTGAAACAAAGTGGGGCAAAAATCTTTTCGCGACAAAATCGTGGCCCTATTTATAGGTTAAAGCATGATGGCGAATATCGGGTAAATTACGAATGACATGGGAATTCCGACCTTTTCTGTGATTGGTCAAACTTACGTATGCCCTTGCCGAATTTAAGCTGTAAGCAGTAACAGTTCAATTGCATATGTTTCGGCTTATATCAGTGTAAGGAGAAAATGGTAAGTTCTACTGTTTAAGCCGTTGCTTATGTTTAGGATCGTGTAAAAGAAACCCTTTAACCTTACCAGTGGTGAACTTTCCTGATCACTCCGTTTCCGACATATGCGTGAAGCAACTGTCCCCTCGCGTCCTGTAGCTCGTCTTATTCTACCACGGAGATATGGTTAGCCACATTTAATTTTGCCTCCGTTTTCCTCTGGCAACTAGCCGCTGTTGCTGCATGTCTGCGTAATATGTCCATAAAACGGAGCCTGGCGAAAACAAGTATAGGGATTTACATGTTAATCGCTTTGTTTTGAAAGGGCATCACTATCAGTCAGTATTTCAGCTGTTCACAATTTAATTTATTTTCTCTGACCACCAGATAGGTCACCTAACGAATGGTATTAGCAAGGTTTTCTACTGTTATTACAAGCCCACAAAATATAACGCGTGTTTTGAAACGGCATTGGTCACTGAGTTCCTTTCTTCTTACTAATGTCCTTTCAAAACAAAGTGGTTCATGTTAAATTTAATTATGTGGATCTGAGTACCTGTCTAACCTACACGTATGCTATCGTTGATATTTTCGTTCATCTTGGGAAGGCCCATATTTCTATAGAATCTGTTAGGGTACGTTTTCAATACCCTCAATATTATGAACAAACACGAATTTTCACGATCAGAAACCATTATAAATGTTGTCCTATGTTTTATTATTTCAGCAATACCTTCCTCTTCTCAGTGCAGGAAAGGGTTTGTGTGCGAATGCGATATCTGGAAAAATAGCTAAGAAGCACAGAACATAATAACAACATAAACCGCTATCCTTGCACACGCCATGACTCTCGGATAGGCAGTGTCCCTAATTTCGGCTTTCAAGTCCCGTGTCACTAAAAACTCTACCCGTAGTTTCACTCTATTTCATGTCATTGCCGCTTTGACATGTCGCTGCGTCCGCCTTTTTTTTAAATTGGACTTAAACATCTCGTCGACAGCGAGGTCATTAGGACATGACTCGGCCTATGAGTAAAAACCATCCCAGAATTCGCCTGGAGCAATTTCGGGAAACCATAAAAACCGGAGTTAGGATAGCCGAAGTGAGAATCGAACACCGGTCCTCTCGAATTCGAGTCTAATGTGTTACCGTCGTTACGCATATTTCACTAAATTTTCGGACGATTAAGCCCAGTAACGTAACACCTGACACAGATAATACAGACTAACGTTTCATGCCCTACCCATAGTAATTCGTCTAAGGGTCATTCCCTGTAAAGTAGTAACAGTCCCTCTACCTCGCTTATATGGCTCAGATTTCGTTAAGGAATGAGTTTAGCAAAAATTTAAATTGTTTCAACAATTTTTATATTTGTACGAAATATGGTTTATTTTAACATGCATTATGACTAAATTTTACTACAATGGAAATGTTTTAGCTTTTTTAATTTTTGTGTAAGTTAATGACATGTCAAAGTCCAAACTTGCATAAAACGGATTTTTACGAGAGAGGAAAACAACTGACTTATCTAAATTAATTAATTCCCACTGAAGACCAGTGTCACGGGCTACGTAAAGTATAACAACAGCAAGTAGGCCTAATCTTTTTAAATACATTTTTAAACATTTAAAAAAATTGACAATTTCTTATTTCGAATTTTAAAAAATTCAATGCGGTTTTTTAAAAAACATATCTCAAAGTAATCAGTGTACTGTCAGTCAATGCGAATTATTTCATTTCGGTAAATTCGTATTTTGACATGAAATTATATAAAAACTATTAAAGCTAAGACAATTTTAATTGCAGTAAAAATAGTCGCAATAAATATCTGGAAAACAAATTGTATCTCGTACATAAATATTTTAAAAATATAATTAACGTGTTCGGTTAACACCCACTTTAACGTTTCGCAAGCGGAATCAACATGTTACTAAAAGAAATAGTCCAACGTTTTAGAGCTGTATCTTTAATAGCTCTTGAATTAAATTCCCTTGCCAAAAGAGTAGATAGTCATTAGATGTACAGTACATATAACGAAGGACAACGTACTTTTTATAACTCCTCATTTAATTGGAATTATTCTATCAAAGATGCTTATTTTTAAGTCAAATTCAAAGATAATAATTTCAGCATGGTAGGTACCGAAGTGTGCTGAAAAATGTTGCCTCAAAGTGTACTAAAAAGTTTGTTTCACCTCGTTTGTACAAATTTTGTTCAATTATTTTTGGCATTTACAAATCCCAAAATATGATGCCTAATATTTCAGCAAAAAAAAAAAAAATGCACGCATGGAAAGTAGGCGATTGATTTCACAGTACTGCCATACAAACATCCCTTCAAATTTGATCTATTAGTAAACGTTTCTCGACACACGTGTCGTAACGTCTACGATATGCGACTCCCGCAGTGCTTATTCGTCTGCTAGTGTCAATAATGTGGTCACCGCTAAAAGTCCCATAAGAAAATTGAGAGTAGTAAAGCACTATGGATGCCAGCTGAGTGGCTTGCGTAGAAAGGCAATAATGCATTACGTACTTCGGTCAACGGCAACCTTACCGCTTCTGCCTCTCACGCACTAACACAGCCTATCTACGGAAGCCCCTTAAAAGGCAAAATTCACGACTTTATTAAATTATTTGATGATGTATACTAGAGCGTATATTTAGAACAAATACCGTACTTTGACCATTTTCGGGGTTACTTTGACAATTTAAAATATTAGTTTTTGGGTTTTCTGGTAAATAAACAGATAATCTGAGCCGAGCATTTTAAATAATTCCTTTTATCCTCATAGCTAATGCTTGAAACTTTCGTCAGTAAATAACATAAAAACCAAAATTTTGAGTTGTCAAAGCTACCCCGCTAAGTCAAAGTAACCCCGGTTTACGGTACATACAGATATAATTGCATTATAGTTTTTATGCCTGTTGCAATTGTTCGGCGTATTTAAAAATCCCTGTAGTGAAAAGCTGAGAAAATCTGAAACAAATATTGTTTACGGCCATTATCCCTTATTTTTAATGCTTTTACGATAGTTGTATTTTAAAATTTTTTGTTAGAGTAGATATCGTTTAGTTGTTTCTCAGTTCTGTTGAAAAAAATACTATGGAGTATAATTTTTCTAGACGAAAAATTATATGGTTTCGGCTAATTGGTTGATTACGAAAATGTTAAATAATTAGCTTAAACCATAGCGTATTTGGTCTTGAAATTTTAGTCAACATATTAAAAACTATATATAAAAAACTGGGAGAACTACTGTAGTTTATATGATATTTAAAAGTTAATTATCACAATAACATCATAAATGAAGACTCAAGGCTCCCTAGGTAAGTTCTGTTTGTGTGTGAGAGACAATATCGACGGAGCGTTAAGGATGCTTCTGACCGGCTTCTAATTTATTATTACCTCTACGCATAAGCCATTCAACTAGCGTGTAGTGCTTTAATAAAATTATTTTTATGTAGAATTTCCAACGGTAACAGTGTCATTTGTGTGGGTAATAAGGTTTTAAGTCCAACGAATGTTTCTGTCTCTGTGTTTTCCGAATCCGGTTAGCATTTTCCCAGATACGTCAGTCTAAAGAAGTCGTTATTATCAGTATTGAGATCATTATTAACAGACATACATAACAGGTGTCCTATATATATTGTAACAGTTCGCCATCGAAATGTTAAATGAATCCGGTGTCGTGGGCCATTTTTGAAGATAGAAAGAATTACTCGAAAAAACTCGCATGTCCTACCTCGGAAACTATTTCACCAAGAACTGGGTACACGTTACATGCACTGTAAAAAATGTGTCAATTTATACATACAAATTTAGGTAGTTTTACACTTTTGTATCTGTAAATATAGAAGACAGCTACAGTAGGTGTAGTTTTACACAAATGCAGATAAAACTCCAAAAAAACTTATACGCATATCTGATCAAAACCCATAAATGTATAGATATGTATAGATGTGTTAAATTACACTTCTATAGTGTTAAAATATTATTTTTCCAAAATGAGCGAGTATTTCAGAAACTCTGTGGGAAACTTTGTCACGTGAAAAGAAATTTAGTTAAAATATAAACATGCCATTGTTTGTGAGAATGATTTGAGACGAGTATGAAGCAGTGCGAAATGAAAGAAAATCCGCCTGCCAAAGGCAACAACCGCAGTGTTTACGAAAATTGGGTATGGTGCCACTGTAAATCGAACCATAATCCATTAATGTTGGCGGCGATTGGTCTGACAACAACAACACTGTATTTTCTTTGCTGCTGACAGCGGCAGAATTTACTATCGTTCCTTTAGATACTGACGCTACTGACCAGTAACAGTAATGGCATCTAAACGACGCTTGGCTTCCTGTTCTATCTACTGGCGTATAGGAAGTCAGGTAGTTTCAGCAGTAGCATATATTACTTGAATTTGGCGGAAATATATGCCGAACCTAACCATTCATTTTAACGTTGATGTTATGTAGAGAAGAGCTAGATAGGATGAAAACAAATCTGAAGTAAGTTTTATCATCGGAACTAACTGTAAGTGTGTGAAATATGGTATGTTGTCCTATGTAATTTTTTGTTGCTATTTCGATCTTAATTTGTTTAATAAGAGTGATTCACAGATTCGTGAAAGAAAGTTTATTACGAATTTTAAAAAAATGGTTGCTTTTTAAATGAAAAAGTTTTTTTTCAGTGTATAATAAATCATTTTATTAGGCTTGAATGCAGACAGAATTATTTCTACTGGCAACCTTACTGATAAGCAGGGCCATTAAGTTTTCGCGAAGAGAATTTTGCTCCAGCTTGTTTCAATATTTTAATATAAGACCTCACTTGGCGCATGAAAGTTGTAGCGTGTCACGCGTATTCTTTTTCACATTTATATTACGTTTATCTACGAAAATAACACATATTTGGAACTATGCTTCTAAGTTTTTAAGTATTTAGTGCACTTGTTAGAAGCATGACTTCTAAACCGCAAAATGGCTAAAAAACAGTTTTTTTTGGACTGCGTTAACTCTGAAAATACCACCTGAATTCGTTAAAGTGCAAAGAGAGAGGCATGAGTTGGCCTAATTTTATGGTCACCGCTTGAAGTCTCGTAGGTAGAGCGAGTGATTTTTGGTGAAAAGAATTTTGCAATAATTTGTTTCAATGCCTTGTGTGCACATCTGCAGCTGTGCACCGTGGTCAGTGATTGTATGCTTTTACTCTCAGCGTCTCGGCGTTCTACCAACAAATCACAGCCGCGTGATATTGTTGTAACCTTGTTATGATTGGCGCAGTCAAATTAGAGAGCAGTTTCTGCACTAAAACGTTCTACCAATATCCATAAAGGAGAACTGCAGATGTGCACATAAGGCATTCAAACAAATTGTTGCAAATTTCTTTTCACCAAAAATCACTGCCTCTATAGGAAAATGACTACAAAGAAAATCTTGCACGCCAGTTCGACGCGATGTGAATAGAGGAGGTGTGCTTCCCCATGGAACGTGGTACTATGGCTCTCATCGCTCCGCTGTCCCACGTGTCAAAACGTGGCGTTTTGAAACCAGTGAAGACTGCTCGTAATTTCAGTTCTGCTTCATGGTCAGTGATTCGCTACTTTAAACCTCGCGTGTACTAAGTTTCTATCTGTAAATCACAGACGTATGGTGTTGCAGTAAGCCCTAAAAATAATCTAATTGGCGCAGTCTAATGAGAGACGCCACTTCACGAAGACACACTGCAAATGATAACGGTGAACCCCAGAGTAGATGTGAACGTAAGGTACTGAAACAAACTGGGGTAAAATTCTTACGCGAAAAGTTCACAGCCCTATTTATAAATATAAGCGCTCCTTTTGAGTCCAGCTACTGAGATTGCCGAGTATTGGTGGTTTGGTCTGTTTATAGCCAGTAATCTGGGCAGCAAATTGAATGAGGCAGTAGTTATTGGATGCGTCGGGCATGGGACTTCAAACGCACTCTCTCTCCTCTTGAGGAAACTCCACCAGGTTACTTACTACCTTTGTCACCTTCCAAGGTCATCGGCTATCTCGCTGACTTATAGTTCCTGTATGACTCAAGCCCAGCACTTGTTTTTAGTGTGACGTTCTTTTACTTTTAGGGCCGCGGCCGGTCTTACCGCCGGCCTCTTGGCAATTTGTCAGACAGGTACACTCAAATAATCTGCCCTTTTATCTGTAACTAACGTTTTTTTATCTCTGACTGTGTGTTCTTACGAAAATTCACGAGGGCATTGTAGGTCAGCCAAAATGACAAGTTTAAGATAACGAAAAAAATGTATATTAGTGTCCATAAACAGACGCATAATAACATGGCCATCTTTAGTAGAAGGCCGGAGTCTTGAATGTGGCAACACTGCATCGGAGGCCTACTGCTGGTCGCTCATTGGCTGCCCTAGTCAGTGTAGACGTGTTCACGCCACTAAACAAAGCTGCATTTATACATGTTTCAGAGACTAGGGTGGCCAAGAAGTGACAAGCAGCAGGCCCCCGATGCAATGTTGCCAAATTCAAGACTCCGGCTTTCTACAAAAGACGGCCATGATAATAAGCACGCCACGTGAATCCCGGGCTAAATTAGAGACGAAAATGTTAGTGCCAAATATTGTACGATGATATGATATGCACAACGGCAATCTAGCACAGAAGTTAGTCCTCTGCGCTACACAAATATCTTACTTATTTTACAATTACTGTAATGACCTGCATATTATGAGTGCAGGTTCAAATCCTGCGCAGTCCAAACACGATTCTACGTTTACTTGATGCAACATACATAAAATAATACCTGTACGTGGAGCACAAAAGGAGACTTTCTCCACGCAGTGTTACCACATTTTGCATGTAAAAGTATCGCCGTTAAACATTTTTCTACTTACATTTTTGTCTCCAATTTAGCCCAGGAATCGCGCGGAGTACAACACGCTTTTTTATAAATTAAAATTAGAATTCAGTTGTATGTATTACAGGTTAAATTATCTTTAATATTTAAAAATATTTAAAAACGTTTTAAGAGCAAGAAATACAATTATAATGTAAAAAAAAACATTTTTGCAGCAATATGAACTTAAAAGTAGAAAACAGTCTTTAAATGTGAAGATTTTGCTCAACACCGATTGGGTGCTCAGCAATTCAGTATAACTTAGTTTACTAATTAATCTTCTAATAACAATAAAGTCATTGATTAAGAAACTAACTTTGATGTAATTAAAGCGTGGAGTGCTTGGTATTAGTTGTCTTAATTTTTTTTTCGCTATCTATTTGTGAAGGTAGACTCATTATGAAAAGTAAATACAGAGCTATCCACGCTTTTTATTGCGTTAACGTTAATTATTTAGCTAGTGACTTTAGTCTTATTTTAAGTTCACTCAAAACAATTAACTATGCTGATTCATGGGACGTTCTATCGCTGTCGAACAAAATCTTTATTTTTTAATGTTTTTGTAAACATTCTAGTTCATATTACTACGAAAGCGTGTTTTTTAGTTTTCAACTGTAATTTTACTAGACATGTAGTAGCAACATATAATTTTTACGACAAAAAAGAGACTGTATATTCCGCATTGATTTAATATTTACTAACATGTTGCTTACTTATGTAACCTGTTTATAATTCTGAAAGGAAATACACGTACATATTTCATCAAAAACGATCGTAAATACGTATATGCCTGAGAAATTAACAAAAATTTTTTTACACACCACTGCAAGCTAATTTCTTCATTTTAAAACATACCGTGACAACAAAATAATAGGGACATTGTTATATTTATTTCTGTTTCATAAATCAGGTTTTTAATTTGCATGTTGCAATCATTCAGAGTACATTACATACGTAGGCCTACCATACAACGGTACGATACTACACACAATTACTTACAGCTGCGAAGAGGAATTATGATAGTTAAAATATTGTTACAAAAAATTGAAAGTTATCGTGGCAAATTTCAGGCGTGTAATGGTTGAACACATTGTTTACGAATTATGCTCTCTACGTGAAGAGGTGTACAAAGTGTGTACTGTTAGCCACTCAAACGTTCAAACTCTACTTACTATCTATCATTATCGGCCCTCACCGTACAAAATAACTACATGGCTCTAGTCACGTTGTAGCTTTTCATATCTGGTCTTGAGAAGTATTTTTTTAGTTCTTACGTAGCTGAACAGCAAACAGGTGAAAACGTTACCAAAAGAGCTTTGTAAGGTTTATCAGACCAACTTAACTTACTGGTGAGATTGTTATCTTCACGACGTGTTATTTTTTACTTTCTTCTTCTATGAGAAATAAATAATTATTATTACTATTATTATTATGTCCGGTCAGGGTTGTAAAAACAGTTGGCTTGTACGTAAATCTTAAATAAATAAAATAAAAATAAATAATAATTATTATTATTAATATTTAGTATGGCCTGAAGATACAAGGTTGCGATGTACTTGTTTACACCCATGTATAACTATTAGAAGTTTTATAGGCCTACATATTTACACATATATAAGTACATTAGAATTATCAATAGCACCTCTCGCAAGCAACAGCGCATAATAGAAATCCTTGACGTAGTTCTACATAATATAAATAGCTTGCAATCAAAGTATAATTTCATTATTATATTACAAGGTACTGTCAATAAAATTATGTAAAAATGTATATGGCCCTACCAGATGTAGGTTCGGTCCCGCGGCTAACACAGGTGATGTAAGTTAGCTGGCTGAACTATTACAAACCTGCATAATGTGTGGACACTTTGCCGATATCACGTATTTCGAAAATTATACATCGTGTTATATGTATGCATCGTTTATGTTGTTAGTTAATTATTGTACATTATTTGCACAATTTTATATATTGTTAACATGAATGTGTGACGTAGAACCTACCCTTTTCTCCCCAAAGTTCCAAGAGAAAAGATTATTTTCCTGGCATTTACTCGACAGTCGTTAAATGTTTGCAGAATTTTATATATGCGTAGAGACTTACGAATGAGTAATTATTGATAGTGTTTGTCACCTTTATAGCAAGTAAAATTTATGAGAGTGTAGGTGTTAACGTTCACTTTGGCTTCGCGCTGTGCTGGGGACAATCCTGGCGGCCACCGGGCAGCCGACGTCATAGAATAATATACGTGTATTATTCATTTGTTTACTTAGTAACATGTAAAATTTATGAATAACTGAACTTTGCTGTAAAGATAAGCCGACTCCGTAGGCCAACTCAAATGTTACGAATTTCACAGTTGAAAAGAACGTTTTAAAATCTGTACGTGAATTTTTCCATACTGTGTAAAAATTATGCGCAACAAATAGGAACAATGACGTCTTCGTAGGTAAGTTATGGTTCATTTTCTTACGTTCGTGGGGTAAAATTTTCTTGTTGAAGTGCAATGTTCAGGCACTAGAACGTTATTAGAGGACATAATACTATTACAAGTTTTAACTCTGGTGCGGTCAGGCTCGATCAAGATGAATGACTTATCCAATTTTTAAAAAGGGGTTAAATCAACGTTATTTATTTATTAGTCTTATAAAACTGATTTACTGCACGACATATGGGACTTATTTGCCTTCAATCGTCAGTCATATCACTTATACTGCTTTGCTTATTACTTCTGCGCTACACAAGTTGATCAATATTTGTCGTAATCGCGAATGTAGGTTTTAAAATTACGTCCGACATTCTTGGTCATTCTAACTAAATTAATGATAGTTTTATTTCGTTTCATTTTAAAGATATTGCCCGTTACACACACAGTTTTCTGCTTACTCTCCAGAATTACAGTCGCCGGATACTCCTCACTGATAAACAGAGTTAGGTGAATTTCGTATATTAATTCCAGCTCAGATTGAACTATAAGATCGTATTCTTCTCTGCCTCTTCTGTAATTGAACAATGGCTATTTTGACAAGCGTTTTACGATTGAAAGTTAGAAAATAATAAAGGAAATAATTAATGGGGCAAGCATGTGCTGTTAAAAGATTATTCTGAACCTCTTAATGTGTGGGCTGCGCTGGTCGAGGAGTTAGACCTCTCGCCTCTAACCTAGGCGATCCAGGTTCGATTCCCGACGGGGTCGGTTCCCGGATTTTCGCGTGTGGGAATCGTGCCGGACGATGCCGTAGGTTGGCGGGTTTTTTCGGGGATCTCCCGTTTACTCCACTCTTTCATTCCGGCACAGCTCCATACTCACCTCATGTCACCCCTCACCAACGCTAAAAGTCTCGATGTTAAGCGCTGATAAAAAAAATCTATCACCTCTAAATGTGACAAAACCCAGCTTGTTTCAGTACATTATGTGCATATCACCTGCTCTGCTACATAAACATGGATATGGCCTGTGTGTATTTGTACAGAGACGTCTCATTTGGGCGCCAATCAGGACTACGTCACTGCGAGACCATACGTTTGCAATTTGCTGGTAAAAACCTATGACTTGCGAGATTTAAAACAGCCAATCAAATGCCATGACTCAGAGCTGCAGACGTGTACATAAGACGCTGAAGTTGGTGCAAAATTATTTTCGAGAAAATCAGAAGTCCCTCTAGACACCTGAAAAATTAGAAAACTTTAAGTTAGTTATCATTTTCGCAATTAGTCTTTGACTCATTTGTAGGGACAGGAAAATTTCGGGAATTAAATGACCCACACGCTAGAATCCATTGTACTATGCATACTCCAGCCACGTCTATTCGTTCATTGCCTGCTGTTCCACTGAGTAGCAGCTAATGGACAAATGAATTCACGAAATGTTCCTGTCCCTACTTATTTGACACCTCTTGGAAGTCACTGATGCAGTAATAGAATGTAACTAATGCAGGCGCTTATCACTGTCTCAGCGAGCAGGCAATGAACATCTGCTGCTTGTTTGATTACGCACATATTCTTGGAGACTAGCCTACAGGTCAGTGAAGCAGCAAATTTTTCCGGTCTCAATCTATTGCGGTCAGTGAGTGTATATGACTGAGAAATCTAGGATGCTTCCAGATGAACGAGCAAAATTCACGCACATCTACTGATGTACCGAGCCAACCGCTGGCCAATGAGTTGTGCCCTCGTCGCTGCCGTTGTTTCAGTCACTGTCGTCTCACTTCGTCACTACTTTCCGCGTGTAGGCTACCAGTCAAACAAGCACGGCTCACTCGGCCACTGTTAGTTCTATTTATACATTTCTCGAGTCCATTCAACTGATCATTCACCGAACTCCTTGGAACAGCGATAAAGAACGTCGCTTCCAATTGTTCCAGGTGGCCGAAATAGTTTCCATAATCATCTT
This sequence comes from Medauroidea extradentata, assembly GCA_003012365.1. Lineage (NCBI taxonomy): Eukaryota > Metazoa > Arthropoda > Insecta > Phasmatodea > Phasmatidae > Medauroidea > Medauroidea extradentata. Next base: position 41,893 of record PNEQ01014717.1, read on the forward strand.
GTCGAGCTGCCCCCCTCCAATCAAGAGTAACATAGTGTTATCTTTGTTCCAAAATTTAAGCATATCGCTCAGATAAGTAGATAATTGTTGAGTTACTACGTGTTAGTGGTTGACGTACTATTAAATACGTTTTCGTTGGTGTGAGGAATTTATTTACTTAAGAATTTTGATTTATATTGCATCATAAAGTACATTTCAAATACGTATGTCACGGAGGGAGGCAATATTTACGATGTTATATAATGAAATTACGGTATATTTAGTTAAAATATCCACTGGATTGTTATGTGGATAGTCCCTCGTTAATGAGGTTGCCGAGGCTGATGTCTTGTTACGGTTACGGTGATCAGAACATCGTCGTATCTAGGCGTCCAGGTGCTTTCCGGTAGTAAAGTGACCCGGGCGTCGATATGGAGCAGTCCCCGTATGTACCGACACACGCCCGTATATCGCCCCGTATGTAGCAACTCGTTTCCTCATTTCGTGTTGTAGGGGTGGGGGATTCTGCAGTTGGACTGCTGTATTCAAAGTTAGGTATTTATATATCCTTGGCGTGACTTGCATGGTTAGGAAACTATGTTTGATTGACTGCTAACGCGTCCTATTTACTAGGGCCTACCTATATTGTACTAATTAGTTCATTACTAGAGACCTGAAAAATTCACGTTTTCTTTCATGCACAAGCTAGAATTCTAACTACTGTAAGTTCGTACTGCTTTTATAATTGGCCGTTGACTTATTTGACACCACTTCGAAGTCGATGTGTAAGGACCCGGATATTTCGCGAATTCAATTTAAGAAGATTATAGATTTCAAACTCTTGTACGTGGTAGTTACGTCCGCAATTGGAGCTCTGCTGATGAAATTCTTCCATGATGTATATGTACCAATTGCAGACCTGAAAGAAAGCATTCACTAACTCCCGCGCTACCTTGTCATATGTGCAACTGGCCACTCACTGGAGCAGATGACAATGTACAAGTAACTAAGGACACAGTGTACACAGGACTGTGGAGTCCAGCCGGCTGGTAATTTTACCCGTGAAATTTCCGGGTTTCTAGTCATGACTATAGAAATGCCTATGTACACGTCTTTCTCACTCTTGGGCCAATCGACGCCATGAAGGACTTGCTTCGAGAAAAGGACGAGATTCAAGGATGTGCTAGTGCGGTCAGACACAGTACGTTGGAGAGAGAGAAAGAGATTTTGGTCAGCGCCCAACATCGAGGTCTTAAGTGCTGGTGAGGGGTGACATGAGGTGAGTATGGAGCAGCGCCGGAATGAAATGGCGGGGGAAACGGGAGATCACAGAGAAAACCCGCCGATCAACGGCAGCGTCCGAACGATTATCGCATGCGAAAATCTGGGGACCGACCCTGCCGGGAATCGAACCCGGATCGCCTTGGTGGGAGACTAATGGTCTAACCATTCGGCCACCGCGGTCCCCCAGTACGTTGGATTAAGGTCATACTCCCTTATTTGTACTATTTTAGCGATGTTAATTTTTTACGCCTTAACGAGGGAAGATTTAAAATATATGTATAGTAGTTTTCTTTAAAACCATCTTCTCAATTTCTCAGCACAGACATTCATTGTAATCTTATCAGTTGGTAGTTATTGCGACGTCTTACAGATTAAGTTGAATTTTTTCGAAATAACTGTGTGACAAACACTTTACTCTTACCACTCTTACCAACCAATAATGATAAGCTGCAGATTTAGGTTAACACTGGATTTCAAAATAGTAATTCGATAATGGCTGGTCGGCAAAGTTAATGTCAAAAGAGGCTATTTAAAAAAAAAGACATTTTTTTTTTCAGTAAATATATATAAGAAATAGAAAACAGATATTAAAATATTTTATTGAAATTTTTAATTTTCATGTTATAGTTCGAACTACATTGTACGCTGCTTGCTAAGAAAGGCTGTTTTCTTATGTTCCGCTATCGACGAAAACTTTAAGTTTGCAGGCAAATATAGTAAGTCGCGACGCAAACATTGGATAATGTTTGATTTTAAACTGTACTGAATGTTGTACTTCCATGTCTTGACAGAGGCGCAAGTCCGTTCTTGTAGAATTCGACAGTCAATGAATGAAATCAATAATTTTATAAAACAATATAAGAAAACATTCTGAAAGTAAGTGACTTTACACTGTAAAATCAGTAAGTTTCCCTTTACTTTTCGACCAGGCTTATTAAATGGCCATTTTGCAACAGGCGTTAATATTGTTATCTACGATAAGTATCCCAAGAAACTATTATGCTCTACATAGCCGATTGAACTTCCAACACCTTTTATCTAATCACAATAGTCCCTTTTACCACTTTCGGTTCAAGGTCACGCCAGTGCAGGTGTCTAATGCATGCATCACGACTTAACTTCTTCAATGACTGCAATCTCAATGACCGAATACACAGTGAAAGTAGAAGGTTTAGCTAATCCATTCGAGAACGATCTGTATTTTAATCCCGTACTATAGTCCATTCGCCAAGATGTGAGAGTTGAAGTTGTAAACAAGAGTGCGTGATACTAGTATAAGCGGTAAGGGGTGTACAAGCTACTAACCAGCGCGCGCTACTGCAGAGTGAAGGGAGTTAAATAGGTGACTGGTCAAGCGAGTGTTCGCATTGTTTTCTGATAGTGTCGAACGTAAGTAAACACATATTTGTCCAACTAAGGCTGCTATGTATTGTTTATTCACTTATTATACATACACTGCATGTTCGGTTTAGTAATTATATCTACAACACGTGCAACATTAATTATATCAATTATATTTAAACTTCGCATTATGTCTGTAAAATGGCTAGTGTCTCTATATAGCATGTGATGGTTTTGTTAAAAGTATGATGTAAATACCGTTAATGCGAGATGAATGTATGTATTTAAATAATTATTTTACGTGTTGCGTAGTACTGTTAGTTACACAATACGTATGGTTTAACGAGGGCTTTGATAATGTTAATGTACGTACGTCTACTGTTTAATATTAAATTTTTTTCTACTGTGATGTGAAATATGAAGATTTAATTTTAATTCCTTGTATACCTTTATTGTTAAATAATCATTGCGTTACTTTATTCTGTTTCGTTTGTCGTTTCACATGTTATTGTTAACGTTCATGTATTTAATAGTTACATTATGTGTGTCGATATTAGTGTAGATTATTTTACTTTTCTTCCATAGCACATTAGTGTGACATTGTCGTCTGCTTGAGAAATAGGATTTTATGCCCGGTTTTTTGCGTTGTGTATCGTGCTGAACGATGTCGCTGTTCAAAGAGATTTCTCGGGGTTCTTCATACCTATCTTACGTAGGTTCCCACGACTTTGTGTTCATACTTGCCTAAATACCATCAATTCGTGCATGCTATTCTACGCTCAATACCTGTCTGCCACCACACGTGGCGAGCATTCCAGACACCCCTGATTACAAGCTGCAATCACTTGAACACAGCGTGTTTTCATTGACAGACCTTACCTAAGATCACGTGCATGTGCTTCGCGCGCTCTCACTTAAACGCGAATAGACAGTAATCTGTCTTATTTCTGAAACGGTGTCAGAGTTTATTCGTCTCGTATTCTTGGACGCTGGCACACTAAGAGAACTGCAAGAAAACCACGTCACATACTATCTAGTCAATTTGGCAACTCACTATGCCAATATAAGCATATATGTGTCTTTAACATGCAGGCTGATTCTGGCCGGGGTGTGTTAATTTTTCACGGCAGCCGCTTATAAAATATTAATTCGAAATTTTTTTTTTAATTTTTCCGAAAGAGAACTATAGTTAGAGACACTGGAAAATCACGGGAATAGTTGACTATTTGCTGGGCTCCAACGTGATGTATATAACAACGAATGTTTCGTATCAACATTAGCTATCGTTTATTTTTAGCATTTTTTCTCTCTAAAACAGGCCCAATTAGAACAGCACAGCTTGGACTCACAGCGAGTGTGATTTGTCGCAAAACTGTTCACGTGTGTCACGGTTAATATAATACAGTTTATTGGTGACTATTTTAAACATTTTCGCGATTTTCCAGTGTCTCTAACAATAGTGTGAATAAAGCTGCCCTCTAAATCGACTTCAGAATTTCATTTCTTGACATAAAACCAAAAATACTTTGTACTTCATTGTTGAGCTTTTGTACCGGACATGTTCGGATGAACGTTAGCGTGTCCGAATCACGTAGGGAGGTCTTTTGACTTCAATCCTGGCTGGGCGCGCTTAGAACGTTTTCTCCGCCTTCTCTTCAAGTGGGTATTGGCGTAGGTACAAAACATGACATTTCAAACTTTTCCTTCGCATTACATTAAGGCCCTTGCTATCCTTCGCCTTAATATTAATATATCTGTGCTATGCTTGAAAAGCATTACCACTAAAAGTAGTGTAAATCTACCGTACTACGTGGTACTAAGGCATGGCAGAAATAATTTAAACATTTTAATTGTAATATTATATGTGGTACGTTGGTCACTTATTGTCGAAACTACACATGCCTGCTCTCTGTTGGTAGTCTAGTTAACTATGTGTACAGATACTTACCAATTTTGTGATGTTCGCAAAGAGGTTTATCAAGATATTTAGGCGCCCGCCTACTGGCCGTGTGTTTGTGTGAGTGAGGCACGGCGCCAAGGGCGATGTTGACCGGCTCATCTGACGCGGTATCACTTATACCGCAAGACACTGAAACGGCGTGCAGTGGTATCGTAGATCACTCGCTTGACTGACACTTTGATTGGTGACCCCATCTTTATATTGGCGGAAAGTTTTAATTAAAGTCCATTGCATGCTCCTAGAGTAGTTTCACACGAATCTTGTCAGTAGTTTTCCAGACACGACAGACTGAGAAAGCTGTTTTTAGCCACCCTCTTCGTAGCCTTTAGTTGCAAGTCACTGAACTGGCGTGCGGTCTTCTCGCTTTCAACTCGCTTCTATGAGAAATTCCGTGACGACCCTCTTATTTTATTAAGTAATGTTAAAGATAGAGGTGTAGTGTATACGCAGATAACTTTAAAAATATTCTGCTCTAAGTATTTCATACCAAAAAGGGGACAGAAACACCAATCTTCGTCATTTGTGGAAGCATGAAAATGAACTTTGAGATAAATGGCAAACATGACATGGATACACACACGAGTAACGTTTTTTATGCTATTCCTAAGCAGACATCACTTGCACCCACTGAGCAGTTTTCGATTAATCTTGTAACGGTCGAAGCTCTGCACACTACTCGTTATCCTGGACAGACGACCACCTTAAGGCGGACGCCTGGCTGGCACTAAATAGTGTGCAAAATGTTCGGAGTTGCATTATTTCTAAGAGACCAGTAAACGTGCGTTCACAATGCTCATCTACGTAAAGAAAACACATTTCAGACTACCTTCGATAATGACTTTTAAGACATCACGCACATTATTTCAAAGCCTCTAAACTTAGCCAACATCGGATTCTTCAGACAGTTGTTGTTTTAAGATGTATGTACCGGATTCGTTCGAAATTTAGGTCTACACCTGCATTGAGGAAGCCCACTATACTTAATTCCAAATCTATGCTCACGAAATCCTGCAACCGCCAGAGACGAGAAAAATATACAGATGGAGTATATTAGCAACGTAAAGAAACGTCAAGCTAGTTTATTTATTCACTTAACAATATGGTGGAGTTTAATCAGCTGTTCCTGCAGGTGCATTGAAAAATGAGGTACAGCCACAACCAAATTATGCACTTAGCTATGGTAACCGACAACTTTTTTCAAGCATCAATGTGGTGAATGATTTCCTCCCCCTTTTGTCTCAAGGCCTCACATGTCATGCCATAGAACATATGTCATGTTCCAACTGTGTGTATCTGTAATCTCTGGCGATCGCACGCGCGGAGAATTATGACCGCAGCTAAAATAATGTTATGTATTTGACTGATGGAACACGTACTGTTTTCCATCGCATATTCTGCACGTAAAAGTGCCCGCTAGGCGTTGCCACAACTGTTTCAAAGTAGTAAAACAGCTCGCCGTGAAATATTTTTCGTTTTCCGATACTCAACGTTAGTGTTATTTTGTAATTAGGCTATTTTGCGGACCAGTTTGCTGAAATACTGAGGTAGGGTAACAGCTTCACAGATACTTCCCTATTATGCAATAAATCTTGCAAGTGTGAAATTGTTGTCTTGAACGCGCGACCGTAGTTTTGTGACATCTATGCCTTCTAGTACGGCAGAACATTTTTAAAAATTAACACCAAACAAACAGTGGTAAAGATGAAATTAGCTTTTCTAGCCTCGGGGAAACTCAACACCTTATTAAAAGTATAGACTAGTCTGAGTATAGGCAAGCCGCTAGATTTGCCTCCATACTGCGTTTACAATTCAAATCAGTATGTTGTACAACGTGGGTCTACATAGCACTGACCCCATACAACTGGCGATCAGATGAAAAATATTTGAACCAGGAGGTATTTAAGATTTCATACTTTCACCTAATGCTCGCTTTTCAGAAACCATGTCAGTAGTATTATCATTTTAATGCTCTTAAGTTTCTCTGTTTCATATTACGTAAGTAAATTTGACAGTTAATTTGACACTTACGATTTATATTACGCCAGTCCCAACGAAAGATAAAATTTACTGTAGAATACATGCTGTGGAATGGACGTCTTAGGTGTAGTTTATAAGAAAAACTTTTGGATATGATATAGCATCATGCATATGCAACACTTAAATGTAAATCCGCTATAACTAACATTTTTATGAAGTCATGTGATACGGAGTATAATAAGTCTACAGCATATTTTTTTTACATTGTAAAGTATTAGGTTTCCATTGTGTTATCTTACTTTTCCTTCAAATTATAAATAAGCTAATCATTATCAGTTTGAAGCAAATTCCACAAAAAAAAAAAATGAAAATATAAGTTGCTGTAACGAGATAAAGAAAAGGGCAGCTGTAGGGTATTCTTTAGAGCATAAGGCCAGTCATTTTAATACGCTTTCTCGAAAATTGGATAGAGGTGAAAATTTGGAAGTATGAGACGTAAATGTACCATTTCTTTTCATAGTCTGTCATATAAGAGGGTTTAACAACTGGCAGTGTGTTGCACGAGGGAGACATTTAAACTGACAGTAGGAATCGTTTCCTGACTCACGTACACGATTTATGTTTGATTTCCTTATTAATGTTTATTTTATATTCAGGTACTGATTATTGTGAGCTAACTATTTATGATGAATGACGATGGTATTGAAAGCTGTGTTTCCTTTGTAACATGAATCTAATATATATTCAGTGGCATTACGAACCGAAGGAAGTGAAATAATAAACACTTCATATAATCAAGAGTATTTGACATATGAAATCAAGCAGACCAGTCCATTAGTAACTATAGTAATAAAAATAGTGTATACCGACAATATCGCAACATTTGTCCGATTGAGGTGGTGCAGTGACTAGACGCTTGATACCTTTTCGGAAGTTCCTGGATTCGATTCCACCCAGTATACTGTAGAAATTATTTGTAAATTTACCCTATCGAAGTATACGGGTGTTAAGAAAGAAGTTATAGTACGTATAGTATGTTAAGTAGATTTCTTATACACGTTTAACAAAGAGTTAAATTTATGCTGATGTTACCAGACTTGTATACAAGTAACAATACTCAACATTTGCTAAATTTACAAGCAGAAGAATGGATAAGTGTTCAATCCGTGTCCGAGTTTAAATAATTACGATACTTTTTTTTACAGCGTATGGACATTCTAATTCTGGTTTTACATTGTTTCATTAAATAACTTCAGGCGAACGCTAAGCTGAATTCTGACCTATGGCCACTTCTCTTATTGTTCCTTATTTTCTGATACATTGACGATACGTTAAGCCCCGCTGCTCAATATTGCATAAACTTCAGGTGCGAATGATACAAGTGTTCTTCGATCACGGACGGCGGAGAATTTAAATACAACATTCACTGTCTGTTCTGTGAGCAGAAAACCGAATTCGACTGTAGAAAGAGAATATGTGATATTTTCTCTGCTATTACGGAAGTATTCCGTGAAACTATGCGAACTAACGTGCCAGTAATAACGATGTACACAGTCAGGAAGTATAGGGAAAACATAAGTTTGCTAATGGTCTAGCTGCGTACGCATATTATCACAAACAATGTGGCGTGTAATTCAAGAGCAAGAAATAAATTCCAACAAGTTCACATTATTCAAAATGTATGTTACTTTTAAAAATCTATAACTTAAAAAGCCAGCCAAAGCCGGCATGAAGAGGAATAGTTTTAAATCGTCTAACAATAGGCTTACCTACATTAAAGATAATGATAGTCATATTGCCATAAATATTCTAAGCAGTTTGTACAACAAGAGTGAATTAACTGGATTCAGTTTCTTGGACGTACTCCATTGCAAATTGAATGACTGTCGAAGAAAACTAAACAGTCATTCAATTTGCAATGGAGTACGTCCAAGAAACAGAATCCAGTCATGCACTCCCATTGCACAGTTCTTTCAAATATCAAGAGTGAATTAAGTTACGTAGTTCCAAATTCCAAAACGCGAACTATCCGGTAAGTTTAAAGCTTAGAGTTGTACACTACTGCACTCAGTGATGAAACTAGTATAAATTTGCACATATGACACTTAAATAAATCCCGTTGTTTCAAAATTAAATAGGAAAAATACACGTAACGTTCAAATGCGCCATGACGTCCAAATATTTATTCTACAACTCTACCATGACTTTCCAAGATGGTCTTCTTCAATGCTATGACAGCAAATATGATAACATTGCTTCAAAATCAGACTCATAATTAAAAAAAAATAACTACAAATTCTGTAAATTATGCTCTGTGTAAAACAAACAATTTTTAACAACGGCTAAATTATTTCAGTGTTGGCTAAATGATAATTAATTAATTTTAAAAAATTGTTTTTTAAGCTTGTTGGTGAGAAACTGAATTTATTGTTATGACCATGGTTGGATGTAATATAGGCTTAACTAAAGTATCCAATGGTAAGGGAAGGAGAAAGGTTGAAATCCGCGAAAACGAAACAAAATAAAGGACATGTTAGCTATATAACTTATGTTTATCTAATACATAAATCTTATTATATAATTATATCCTCATACTCTAAGGAGCAGCATTTATCAGCTTTCATTCTGAGATTTATGTATCAAAATATATTTAAGCGGCATTTTATCTATATTACAGTGTACACTATAATTTTTTTGGAACCTTAAAATTACACCTCCTGAATTACTGCCATGGTATTGTTACCACTGGTAAATGTTTGCATGTAGCTGTGTTATTTGAAAGCAAACTTAAAATAATGAAGGAATTTCTTGTTTCAGAATAAAACCAAATATATACCAAGGACCAAGTTGGAGACACTCATCCAGGTTTGCAAATGTAGCACTATCACAAAACAATGTGGATCACTTCCATCAGATTGTCTTTGGACAACCTTGAAGCTAGAACAAGATGATCTTACGTTATTCTGACGTATTGTAATGTTACAGCTTCCAAAATACATTGTGTGGTCAAAAATAACTGTTCCAGAAAATAAATTTCAATAATGTATTACAAAAAACACTGCTTTATGAGGTACACAAATTAAAGTGGCTGAAAGTAGAAATAAAGTTTTTTGATAACTAAACGTGATGTATCCAATTATTGTAGGGGAAAATACGAATGGACTCATTCCAGGAAGTATGAAGGAAAGCCAAATATATTTTCCCAGTTTTCTGAAAGCCTGAACTCGAAGTGAAGTGCTGTCATGTTCAAGTCCGGATGTCATCTGTTGTTTCCAGACTGTGGGGGCCTGATGTACAAAGCTCGAAGTTCAAGTTTTGCATTGAAGATCAAAATACGTATTTTTAGGAACGACCTACGCAATAATAAACGATACGTAATTTGATTTACGCAACCAGAAACATATGTATATTCATATCGCATACTACTAAGACATTTCGCATTTACAAGCCACAATTAAAGAGAAGAAAATAACGATCAAAGACACCTTCATGTTCTTCGATACAAGGCACTTCATAAAGGGTTAAAGACAAAGGACGATAGCATTATGACAATTTCGTATAATAACGAGAAAAAAACTTGTTCTGCTTAAAGTTCTCTAACAAGCAGCGTAATACAGTAGATGATGCAACGTACTGTATTGTACTGTTTCGTAGGGTTCTCAAAATGTCAATTACATAAAAGGAATTGTTTCATCTATCACTATAGCAACTGATTTTTGGTGAAAAGAATTTTGCCACGATTTGTTTCAACGCGTTATGTACACATCTGCAGCTCTAATACACGGTCAGTAATTTGATTTTTTAAAACTGTAACCGTCCTACGGTTCTATCCGCACATCACAGACATGTGGTGTCGCAGTAACGTGTTCTGATTGGCACTGTCAAATGAGCGACGCCTCTACACTTATACATTCTGCCAATAACCATGAAGCTTGGCAGCACACGTGCAAGTAAGGCATTGAAAAAATCGTTGCAAGTTACTTTTCATCAAAAGTCAGTGGCTCTATATATCACTGACTTCAGAGTGAATAAGCATAAGGAGCTAATTGAATGGAGTAGAAAGATTTTAGTCAGCGCTAAACATCAAACTCTTGAACACTAGTGAGGGCATATGAGGAGAAAATAGAGCAATGGGGGAATGGAAATGTGGATGGAAAAGAAAATATTTGAGCACCTGGGCCGTGTTTAAGTACCGTAACCTGGGGTTATTTTGCACCCTCTGGGTAACTTTGCACCACCCGATTTATTCAATTTCATTCCATTTTATGTGAAGATTCTAAGATACACTTATTATTAAAGTAGTGAGCGGTAATGTCTTCATGAATTTAACAAGTTGCAGATATTTACTTAAAAACGTCTGGTGCACATTTACCCTAAATTGTGCAAAGTAACCCCACTTCACTTATTTATATGTTGTGTCAATGGGTGTTGCTACAACTAGAGACCGGAAAAATTCGCGAGTTCGCTGACCTGTAGGTTAGTTAGTCTCCAAGAATGTATGCTGCTCTTTAGCTGTTCGTTAACACAGATTTAGATTCGTTATTTATATTGGCTCAGCGACATAAGAGTCGAGGGCCAGTTGCGAAATTTACACGAACTTACAGTAGGTGGAATCATAACTTGTTCTAAAAGAAAATTCGAATTTTCCAAATCTCTAGCTATACATTTAGGGTAAATAAAGTAGTTTCAAGAGCCGTCACGCAATGTCAACTTTCAGTCTACTAATTTTGTCCATAGAGTCAGATTTTCGAGTGGGGTACAGTACTATCAACTTACTAACATAGAAATTACATATATTTTTTCGAATGTGATTGTATTGATAACGATTGTACAAATACCGTACACTTTCTCACAAAACATCGCAGGTATTTCATACGAGCCATTTTAAAATCACCATTTCCTTAATATTTCAATTATCACGTATCACACGGTGGAACACATTTCAAACTTACATTTTTCAAACACGTTTTTTAAAAGCTAGACGATATGCCCGGATGAGTTGGACTGACAACGAAACACACACAACTTTATATGACTGATTTTTTTAAATGAAAACTTCGTAGCTGTAAAATTTGATATTTTAATATGTCATCGATGTTTTCAAATTAAATATAAATCTGTACTTTTATTTCATAATCAATCCGATGTAATACTCTATTGTTATGTTGGTAAAATCCAGCCCTATCATAATTTAAGCGTTTTATTAATCACGTTACCTCAAGGGATATAACTAGAATCAAGTTATGTGTTTGTGTACTTGGAAGTTGACTGAAGTGTTGTTAGTGTCCTTATATCTGTATAATTAAGGTAATGTATTTACGTGCATTTATTAATGCTCGTGTCTAGTGCATAGGCGCGGCTATATATGCAGCATTGTGGCGTGTACACGTCTACACTGACTAGGACAGCCAATGAGCGACCGGCAGCAGGCCTCCGGTGCAGCGTTGCCACATTCAAGACTCCAGCCTTCTATTAAAGACTGACATGACTGAATGTATGCCATGCTGGTTTAACCTTCAAAATAAACAAGAATAAAACAAAAATAGAATAAAAACTTTCAATGTTAAAAATTATGTTCCTATATTGTAAATAATGTTTTACAGTGATGCGCAGTTTATTGGGACTTTGTTTCTATATTTCCCATTATATCGAAATACGGTGACACTTCAAATAAATAGCCTTCGGTTGTATGCCATACAGCAAAGAATATTTCAGATTCATCGAAAAAATATCATTGGCCAAAAATTACAGTGAGAATTCAATTGTGAATTAATTTTGCACAAGGCTTTTGGCCGTGCACAGTTTTTACTGTTATGTTATATGTACTGTGCTTATGTTTATTAATTGTCAAACAAAACCTTATGACTGGTTCACATGTTATTTTTGAACGATTCTTGCAATGGGAGAAAGTTACAAACTAAAGAAGTATTTTGGACATACGCAATTGCAGCAAATGGTGCCTCACAGAAAATCAGAGAATGCACACTGACAAACAGATAAGTAAACAAACAAAAGGATTTTGTTTGTGACAGGCAAAGAATGGTAAACATGTACAATTCCGCAAGAAATTCAGTCAGTGATTTACAAGAAAATAACACAAAGGAGCACCAAAGCACAAAAAAAAATCAATGAAAAAATAAGTAAATAACTCCGATTATTCCACAAAAGGATTTCTGTCAGTAAGTACGAAACAACGGACAGAAAAATGTATTACAACAACAAACCAGAACGAACGACAAAAATCTGAACGTAGGTGACACAGCAAAAACACAGACACCTAGAGGAAAGCGAACGAATACAAATAAAACGGTAACTGTTCGCCTTCTTCTAGGTGTCTGTGTTTTTGCTGTGTCATCTACGTCCAGTTTAAAGTGGTTCGTTCTGTTTTGTCTGTTTGTTGTAATATTTTTCTGTCTGTTGTTTCGTACTTACTGACAGAAATCGATAACCGGCGTGTTGTAAGCTTCACCATGTCGTGCAAGAGCACCGAGACACCTGTGTGGGGGACGGACAGCGATAAGGAATGTTTAGAGTCTATGTATGATGCCCTTCGACGAGGCGAAGAAGACGTACGACGACTACAGGATGCCTTAAACGGAGGCGATAGTCCACAGCCATCAACATCGGGTCTGCACCTGAGGGGGGCTGCTGCCACGTCCCCCGCCTCCCTCATCATTAAGAACCTCGTCACCGCCCTGGGTTAGCAGACCGTTCACCGCGGCACGTGGCTGTGATCGAGGAGGCTGCACCGGCGGTAGGGTCTTCGAAGACCATGACCGCCCCTCCCCGTCAAGGCTGTCGTCTCCCGCAGTGCCAGATGCTGACTACATGCCAGGGCAGGCGTTCCTACAGGAGGGGACTTGGGAGTGGATGTAAAAAAACTGCTGCCTAGAAGATGTTGCTACAAGAAATAACTCACCATTTTCATACTTAAATTTACATTGGGACTATAAGCAACTGTAGTGTGTGTAATAGACAAGGTGGAGGAAACTGCAGCTCATTAGAGGTATGTGAAAACTACATTTTGAAGTATGACGAAAAGAGTGTATGCATGTCTTGGAGAGAGTAAGAACATTGCCTGTTGGACACTGTTAGCCGAGTGGGCAAGGTCATGTGTCTTTACCAGGTACTCAAGGATTCATAGTTCGATCCTAGCTATCGCCGAAAGAATTTTTAGTTCACACAAAAAATCATAACGGCGAGCTCTCACTCACACATGACTTTGTTCTTAGACACTAGCACACTCTAGCAGACAACATAGTAACAATTGGAACAAACATGGCTGCCGACTGCAGCGCTGCCTAGCAGTCAGTGCTGGAAAAAGAGAGAATTGGTGGCGTCGTCTGTCGGTGCCGAGAGAGAGAGAGAGAGAAAGAGAGAGGAGAAAGAGAGACTGATAACTTGGAAAGAGGGCGTCGTCTGTCGGTGCCGAGAGAGAGAGAGAGACTGATGACATGGAAAGAGGGTGCCATCCGTCGTATCCGAGAGAGAGGATGCCGTCTGTCGGTGCCATGCTAGAAGGAATGACAGAGCAGGAAAAAATGGAATGATAGAGCAGGACATTGAGACCAATGCTCTAGACTATTCTCGAAAGAATGACAGAGCAGGAAAAACATTGATGTCAATATACATTACATTACTCATTCTCGAAGGAATGAGAGAGCAATGGGAGAAAAAATTAAATGAATGACAGAGCAGGAAAAACTAAATACAAGACTAGACTATTCTCGAAAGAACGACAGAGCAGGAAAAAACATGGAAGCCAAAGGATTATTCTCGAAGGAATGAGAGAGCACGAAGTACTGGAATGATAGAGCAGGAGAAAAATTAACAGAATGATAGAGCAGGAGGAAATGAAAGAGCAGAAAAAAACCTAGATTATTCTCGAAGGAATGAGAGAGCACGAAATAATGGAATGATAGAGCAGGAGAAAATGAAATACAAGATGGCCGACAAAACAGACGACAAAATGGCTGACAATTCAAGATGGCGGACAATATGGCGGACAATATGGCGGACAAGATGGCGGCTAAGATGGCGGCCAAGATGGCGGCCGAGGCACCGAGCACCGACCCCACGCCCCACCAAAAGGAACCCCCTATTTCCTACTACTCACGAGCACAGAATATGTAGGTGTACAGAAATGAAATAGCCAGTAGAACGTCGAACTCAATCACACACTCCAGCAAAATGACTTTCCTGGCCAGCATTATGGCGGAAACGCCTACCGCCAATCAGTGTAAGGCAGCTGCACTGCTAGCCGGCATCCATGCCAATAGGAAACTTATCGTAACGTGCAGGAGCCAAACATACACGGGGTTGTTACTTACTGCTTCGGGCAGCCAATAAGCAGCGAAGTTCGCTCGTATCAAATAAGTCGTTACGTCAGTTCACGTCTGTATTATTATGTAGTCTGTGATCACGAGGTTGCCTATAACTAGGGACCAGAAAAATTCGCGTTTTCTTTTTGGAGTAAGCCAGGGGCGTCATTTCAGGTTTTTATGGGGGGGGATGGGCAAGATTTTTTTGGCGACAGTGACCTAGTTGCATCTTTTTTTATTAATTAAGCATATATGAATTAGAAACTTTAGTAATAAAACTTCGGTTTTATGTGCCTACGTTAGTATTATTTAAATAACAAAATGAACAAAATTTTTTTACACATTTCTATATTAATCCAGGAGGGGAATTTGCCCCCCATCCCTGCCCGGCCTAAATGACACCCCTGGAGAAAGCTGTAATTCCAACTACTATAAATTCGTGTTACTTCTGCAGTTGGCCCACCACTCGTACGATAGTTTCTGCAAGTCACTGGGCCAATATCAAAAACTTAAATAAATGAAAGCCCATATCACTGTGTTAGCGAGCAGCCAATGAACAGCTGATGTCTACTTGAATACACATATATTTAGGGCCATTAACTTTTCCCGAAAATAATTTTGCCCCACTTTGTTTCAGTGCCGTGCGTACTGAGCTGCAGCTATGCTTCATGTTTATTGGCAGTGTGTCTTTTTGAAGTTACGTCACTCATTTGACTGCGCCAGTCACAATACGGTTACTGCAACACCACACGTCCGTGATTGGCGTGTAGAAACCCAAGACACGTGACGGTTAAAACAACCAATCACTGACTATGAAGCAGAATTGCATGTGTGAGCGCAAGGCACTTAAACAAACTGAGGCAAAATTATTTTCGCCAAAAGTTCATGGTCCTACATATATCCTCTGAGGCTAGCCTATAGGTCACTGAAGCCGCAGTTTTTTTTCCCGGTCTCTATCTATAACTAGAGACCTGAAAAATTCGTGTTTTCTTTCAGACACACGCTATAATTCCAGCAACTGTAAGTTCGTGCTACTTTCACAATTGGCCGTTGACTTATTTGACACCACCTCACAGTCGATGAGCCAATAATAACAATGTAACTAATGCGGGCCCATTTTACCGTGTCAGCGAGCAGACGACGAACAACTGTTGTCTGCTTGAATACACAGATATTCTTGAAGGCTAGCCTACAGGCCAGTGAACCGCGAATTTTTCCAGTCTCTGCCTATAACCAGGTGCGATGGTATATTGCGAAAATGTTTTGCGCCAACACATCAAATACAATAAATTAAATGTTGAGTGGCTGTGTGTTGAAAAGCATTTTGGATGTGTTGCTGTTAAATTGGATTATCCTAAATTAGCCATAGTATGCATATATCATTCACCATCGGGTGAGGAAAATTTATTTTTAGATCACTTAGAACTATTATTAAATTATTTGGTAAAATTAAAGTTATCTATAATAATTGGAGGTGATATAAATGCAAAATTTGACATAAATTGGGCATAAACCTAGTGTTGAAAAACTTCAAAACTTTTTGAGACAATTCAATTGTTATTGTATTAATGATAAACCAACAAGAATAAATTCTTATCTAGATAATATTATTACTAATATATAGAGCCAGTGATTTTTGGTGAAATGAATTCTGCAACAACTTGTTTCGATGCCTTACGTGCACACCTGCAACTCTGGTCCGTGGTTATTGGCAGAATATAATAGTTCAGAGGCATGGCTCATTTGACTGTGCCAACCAGAACAATGTTACCGCGACACCACACGTCCGTGATTTGCGGGTAGGACCCCGAGACGCCGAAAGTTAAAATCTTCCAATCACTGACTATGAAGCAGAGAAACATGTGTTCACATAAGGCATTGAAACAAAATGTTGCAGTATTCTTTTCACCAAAAATCACTGGCTCTACTAATGAATAATTTAATTAAAATAAATTTTGTATTGTTCACCCAGAAATTTCTGACCATTCAGGATTATATATGGCAATAAGATATAATGTTATCTCCCAAACAAAAGTATAAGAATTAGTGGAGTATAGCAATTTGTCACCTACCTGACTTAATAATGTTAAAAGCTCTCTTTAAAATGTGGATTTGTTATTAGAACATTCTAGTTTTAAAAAATCTGCACCTGAATGTTTTAATGTTTTTTTTTAAATGTGTTTTTAAATTTATTTAATGTGTGTTGTCCAATAATAAGGGTTAGAAACCAAGAAAAAAGCTGGAAAGAAAACAACCACGTGGTACACACCCGAACTGGCGGAAATGAAAAGTAAGATGATAGCATATCACACTGTCTATTTAGCAACAAAAAAGGTAGTAATTACAATATTTATAAAACATATAGAAACAATTACAAAAAAGATAAATCAGGCTAAACTTAGCGCAAACATGTATTTTATGATGAATTCTAGAAAT
Source organism: Medauroidea extradentata (assembly GCA_003012365.1). NCBI lineage: Eukaryota > Metazoa > Arthropoda > Insecta > Phasmatodea > Phasmatidae > Medauroidea > Medauroidea extradentata. The sequence continues at coordinate 59,191 of PNEQ01014717.1, forward strand.
AAAACTCAAGCCGCATGGAATTTAATAAAAAATGTATCTGTAAATAATGTAAATAGAGATGCTCTGGAAATATCCCCACATTAATTTAATAAGTATTATATTGAATTTGTAAAACTTGCGGAGACTAAAATAACAAAACCAGCAATAACACCTTTGCACTTACTGTATAAAATGCCTAAAATAAATAAACATTTTAGATGGATGCGTGTAACGAGAAACTTTATACTTAAATGTATTGCTGATATGAAAGCATCAAATAGTAAAGATTTGTATGTTTTATCCAATAGTATTATTAAATTTGTTATTAAGGCAATTGTTATACCAATGGAAAATATGTATTAATTTTTGTGTAAGTGTGGACTATTTTCCCGATTCTTTAAAAATTTAAAGAGTTATACCTATTTACAAGATTAAGGGAAAGAAGACACATTAAAAATTATAGACCAATTTTATTAGTTCCAGTAATTGGAAAAGTTTTTGAACTAATTGTAAACATCCAAATATGCAACTACTTTGAATTATCAGATATGTTTTCAAACTCTCAATATGGTGTTAGAAAGGGTAAATCAACATTTGGTGCAGTTTTTTGCTTGATAAGGAGCATTATACAAACTTTTGAGAATGAACGGTATGCTCAAGTTACTGCATGTGACTTAAGTAAAGTTTTCGATAGTATTGAACATGAAGTTCTTTCATCTAAACTGCAATATTATGGTATGCATGGTAGTCCTCTTTTGTTCTTTAAATCATATCTCACTAATAGAAGTCAATTTGTGGATACAAATAGTTCAAAATCAAATAATATACTAATTAAAGTTAGAGTGTCCCAAGGATCTATCCTGGGTCCTCTTCTTTTTCTTTGAGCAGTTAATGGTTCTCCAGTAAATGTAACAAATTGTTTAACTTTTATATTTGCCGATGATACATAATTTCTTAATGTTCAATCTGATTTAAATAAACGTCAGTTATTTGCTCAAAATATTTTTGAAGACGCATGCTTTTGGTTTAACGTAATGGCTTAATCATCAATAAGGATAAGACTCAAATATTGTATTGTAATCTTAACAAGAATAATGTGATGTTCGTGGATGATTGTAAAGTAATTAAAATTCTTGGCATCACTATTGACAATCATTTAACTTGGATACCACATATTAAAAATGTTTGTTCTAAGCTTTCGAGTGGCATATATCTCATTAGAAACCTAATGAAGATAGTACCATTTGAGTATGTTAAAACAGCGTATCATGCTTTGTTTCATTCTATTATAAGTTATGGTATATAACTATGGGGAAACAGTAGCCATATAAATTACATTTTGTAAATGCAACAGAAGGCAGTGAGGTTAATTATGAATGCACCTTATAACAAATCATGTAAACCTATATTTATTAAACATAAGATTTTAAACTGTTATTAATGTATATATTTTAATGTGTTTATTATATGTAAAAACAATGTTTCTCATTTTGACTAAAGGAATGATATTCATCCTTATAATACAAGGGAAAGATTTTTAACTGATGTACCATTGCGAGACTGAATATAAAAGAACTACATTATTCATTAGTCTCATTAAAATTGTATAATAAGTTGAGTCATAACATAAAATTCTTGTCATACAATGTTAAAAAAACTATTAAAATTGTTGCTTATAAATCCTTTTTATAAAATTGAAGAATACTTTGACTGTAATTATGTGTACCGTAGCATTATGTTGTTCATGATCTTGACGTTCTCTATTACATTATAAAATGTTAAATGACGTTAACTACAAAAAAAAAAATAAAAATTAATCTTTGAAAACGCTGTACTTTCTTGCAGCATGTATGATTGGTTGATGTACATCCGACGCAACATATCATTCTACAGACCAATAACAAGCAACAAATATTACGATAGCGGGATTCTTATTGGCTCAATCAAGGGCAACAGCTCAACGTACAACAGAAAACCCGTAATCTTCTGGTGAACTGAACGTGGGTTGAAACCCAGCTAGCAGTCAATTTGTCCCGCGATAAACCATTACTAGAGCCACGATTTTATGGCGAAAAGATTTTTGCAACATTTGGTTTCGATGCGTCATGTGCACATTTGCAGCTCTGTTGCATCGTCTGTGGTTGGATGATTTAACTCTCACTTGCCTTGGCAAATTACAGACGTACGGAGTCACAATACTCTTATTCTGATTGGTGCAGTCAAATGAGAAACGTGTCTGAACAAAGACACGCTGCCAATAACCTTGAAACAGAACTGCCGATGTGTACGTGAGTCACTGAAACAAAGTGGGGCAAAAATCTTTTCGCGACAAAATCGTGGCCCTAACCATTACCTCTACCTAGAACGTACGTTTTGTCCGCCTGGTCTGCTCGGCGCGATCGACCTACATGTGAACCAGGCATTACGGAAAAGTCGAAACGAAATCGGTTGGCTCACTGTAGCCAATGTAATGTATCTGGCGTAACTTGAGTTGTAAAATTCTGTACCGAATGTAAAATAAAACCACTGCGTGTTTCCCGACTTCTGGCAGGGCCACAATTTGGGTGGGAGAAGGTCAAGGTGAAGGGTGGGCTGGCTGCTCGACTAGCGAGACAGTCCTGTCGTCCATCCGGCCCGAGGAATAGATGAGGTGAGATGAGGGTGGAGCAGCGACGGAATGTGTACTGTGCGGCGGTGTTGGAGAATTCCCCCAAACTTTACCAGCCAATCTAGGAGGTCTAAGAAGGTGCAAACCATTAAGGTAAACCGATTAAGACAGCTCTCAGCCCAGTCAAGCAAATAAGAAAGGGGAAAACACTGCTAAAGTTAATACCAAGTTGCTAACTAGTGCTCCTCACGAAGGTCAAAGAAAGGACCGAGCCTACTCTCCCCAACATTTTATATTCTATTTTAGAAAAACAAGGTGTTGAAAAATCACACAGGAAAATATGTATCCTTTGAATATAAACCTTATAAGATGAATTAGGTCTAGTTAAGAAAATTTTAATAAGAATTCCTACAATGTTTTTAATACCTAGACCGGAACAACTAAACAAAAATAAAAATCTTAGCAGATTAACATTAAGTATTTTTTGTACGTAGACATCTGATAGAAATTATATAGTAAAACATGGCTTCTGAATATCATAGTAAATTTATTAAACTAAGGGGTCCCAGATTGTTATCTTAATGATATTACATTTAAAATTTTTTATTTTTAACAAAGTTTCATTTTTATTATTTTAATTTTGCATATGTTGTAATGTAATCAGAGCTACAAAGATTGTATTATAGAAAATAATAAACTTGGCACTAGCACTGAGTGCACATCAAGTAGCTGGGACCAGAAGACAATAATAATAGGATGGACTTTCCTGGTTATTCTGCATGGGGATATTCTAGCAACCGTAGATAGTTGGTTACGTCTCCATCTCGCCTAGGGCTCTATAAAGACTAGGTATAATCGTCCGCCATTTTGGGTCCTATGCAGCTACCGCAAGCCAAGTAATGCTCGCGCGCCAGAAAAATCGCACAAACCTAACTCGTCACCAATCGAAAACTATTCGGTCAATAGGCTTTAAAAAAATTACAGAGTATTAATGAACTGTCCTGCCAATGACGCTATTCATTAATTTTCTCTATGACAGTTATTTACTATGTAAAAAAAAAGTTTAACGATGGCATGAAAATTTTTTACTGGGAAATGCAGGGTAAAATATAGTAAGCGAGAAACTTTTTGGTTTTAAGAGGTAGATGGGGGGTGTCAGTGGACGAAACAAAAAGGATAATATAAAATTTATAGTTATGCCCCTCTTGGCGAGTTTCGCGAATCACTGTTTTTTGGCGGCAGGTTGAAGACAGAATATATCTGGCGCGCGGCACCGCGCCGTCTAGCTCAACGATCCGACTACGAATTATACCTTGGTTTGTCTTCACAGTACTTAAGACATTAATTTTTACTCTATATTTTGTATTTATTATAACGTTTACAACTATCAATAACTGAATTTAGGGTTGTATACAAAAGTATACGTTATCGAATATGAAAAAATGTACAAAATAAAATATTGAATAGAAAAATAATGCAACATCCTTAATTTCACTACATATAGTTTTTGAAAACTGCTATTTTCTTAAAAGTCTTTTAAGATTGTTGATTCTCCCACAAAATAGGCTTAGACCTACATACAACTGGAAATATATATATATTTATTTACTTAAAGGCACGTAATTTCTATTATATCATGGGCCACTCCGGTAAGTAAATTTAGGGGAGGGGGACATAGGATGTAAATGTTTTTGACGAATAGAAGTAAATATATCTTAATAGAATGTTTGATAAATAAATTTTACTTTCAAACAGGTTGAGCACTGAAATAATTATCCTTTACGTGTATTAGTATTCAAGTTAACAATATATAAATAACACACAATACCTTCACTTGAACATCAATATGTCACTGTGTCCCCTAAACAAGGAATGT
>PNEQ01014718.1:0-63571 GCA_003012365.1 Medauroidea extradentata
AGAATGAAATGAGCATTAGAGTAGCAAGTGAACACTTTTCCGTTCCAAAGAGTACACTGGGTGACCGACTCGTTAAACTTGGTTCAGGAAACGAGACAATTATGAAACCACACATGGGTTCATTCCGAAATACCTTTAGTGATGAACATGAGGAGCTGTTATACAACCATGTTAAAGCTCTAGATAGACAACTCATGCCTCTGACTAGAGATGAATTTCTTACTTTATCATTTGACTTGGCAGAGCACCTCCGCATTGATCATCGCTTTAATAAGCAAAAAAAGAAAGCTGGAAAAGACTTTTACTACGAGTTCATGAAGAGACACCCCGACTTGAGCCTAAGGTCCGCGGAGTCTACAAGTCTGCAGCGGGCTGCTGGGTTTAATAAAGAACAAGTTGACCGGTTTTATGACAAGCTGTCGGAATTAATGGGAAAATATTCCTTTAGTCCATCGCGCATTTTTAACGCTGATGAAACTGGGGTGTCATGCGTTTACTACAACCAACTCAAAGTCATAACAATAAGGGGTAAGAAACAGGTGGGGAAATTAACATCAGGTGAAAGAGGAAGAAATGTTACTGTACTTTTGTGCATTAATGCTTCTGGGGACCTCTTTGTTCCTCCACTGATTGTTTTCCCAAGAGTTCGCCTAGATAATGATGTAACTAAAGATGCACCCGTTGGAAGTGTGTTTGATGGACAACCAAGTGGATGGATTACCAAAGACGGTTTCCTAAAATGGCTCAAATTATTCGTTGAAAGAGTGGCGCCATGTGAAAAGAACCCTGCACTGTTAATTGTCGATGGTCATTCAAGCCACAAGGACTTAGAAGTGATATTGTTTGCTCGCTCACACCACGTCCACATCCTGAGTTTACCACCTCACACGACTCATAAAATGCAGCCGCTGGACAGAGTTGTTATGAAACCGTTCAAGAACGTATTTAATGAAGCCTGTTCTCTGTGGATGCGAAAATACCCAAACTTGAAAATTGCTCTTAAGGACATAGCTGGCCTAGTAAACTGTGCATTATCCAAAGTGTGCAGAATGGAACTCGCTCAGTCGGCGTTCATGTGCACTGGAATTTACCCACTCAATTGTAGCGTATTTAAAGACTTAGATTTCCATGCATGTTCGATTGGCGTAGAAACCACTGTTCAAGAGAAATCTTCGCCGTGTGATCCAAGACAGAAATCACCAGAGCCTTCAACATCAGATCAAGCAATAGCAACAGAAGAATTAACAGCATCAGGCTCCGGAATGACAAGATCTGAAAACCCTGAACCTAGCACTTCAGCTATGAGCATCGTAGAAAAACTTTCCCCACTTCCGAGTAGTGCAGTTTCCAAGCTGAACTTGGAAACGACGGGGAGACAGAAGTGAGGTTCTAACATCAAGCCCATACAAAAATGAGTTGGAAGCAAAAAAAAAGAAGATTGAACATGAATCAAAAGTCACAAAAGTTTAAGAAAACTGTAGGGAAGCAGCTCAGAAAAACAACACGACCTAGAAAACTTATACCAAAATTTTCGTGTGCAGCAAGGGAAGAGTCTGCTGACTGCATCATTTGCGGAGAAAATTTCAATGAGGATTGGATACAGTGTAACATATGTAAAGGATGGGCACATGAAAACTGTGCAGACCTTGAAGGGGATCCCTTATTTTACAAATGTGATGTTTGTTAAAATACTTAAGTATTATTTACAGTTGTGATCTTGTAAAATTCTGAAAGGGAAATTAATGTCCGATATAACCCTCCAAGTTATGGAACTGTACAAAATACATATATTTGTAATTTTCATAAATTCTATTACTTCCTATTGTTTAGCTTACTTTGCTGTATTATGTTTTGTAAATTATTAAAGAACAATTACAGAGACCTATGTACATTTAATTTTATGCAACAAGTAAAAGTTTTATTAGAATAAACCCTTAGGTGTCCGATACTGCCCGACCTTCCCTATATAATTTGGCATGAATCCTTCAAATGATTGTCCCCAAAACTATCATACAGCGAAAACAATATCTGCAAATGACCGCAAATTTTAAGGCTATGAAAACAGGAATGACAAAATAAGTGAAATACACGTGGCTTTGCTAAGAACTATTGTGTGCCGATTTTAATAAAATGTGTTTCAGAGATTCAAAAAATTTAATGTGATAGACACACACACATACACACATTTACCCTAAAGATAATTTTTTTTTCATATACATATTTTACAAAATGAGAGCCAGAAGCGTGAATATGTTATTGTCAGCACTTAACACCGAGGTCTTTGGCGAAGTGGAAGGGGATGACACGAGATGAGCATGGAGCAGCACCGGAATGAAGGGAAAGAGGAAACTAGAGACATCCGAGAACATCAGTCGTTCGACACAATTCCCACATGCAAACATTCGGGGACCGGCCCCGTCGGGAACCATTCCCGTATCGGCTTTGTGGGAGGCGAGAGCTCTAGCCACGGCGCCAAACGCTCAACCTCCCCCCCCCCCCAAACATCCAAAACAACTTTTTGTTCCATCCCGTGTACGACGGCTTTTTTCTATGTGAGCTGATTAAACAACAATGAAATTGTTCGGATAATGTATTCAGAATTTTTTTTGGACAGTAATCTTAACAAGAAGGTACCAGACATGACATTTCTCAAAATGGTGGCACATGAAAAAAAGAGGAAAACTTGAGACTAGTTGAAATAGTTTACGTAGACGTATAACTATAATTGATAGTTATTTGTTAGTTTATTCTTGTGCTATTTTCTCACATGGCGTGCCTGCAACAATAAATATTTGTTAAATAAATGTTGGATTATAAAATGGGTAAACGTTAAATTCGCTTTCTGTGTCAGGCCTGTAGTTATTGACATATTTTTTTAAAATGATATGTTCATATTTTGTTGGTTGTACAGATAAATACAAGAAAATATACAACTATAAATTCAAGTTGCCTTACATAATACTAAAGTTGTCATGAGTCCAAAAATGTTTAGGAAAAGGGTTGCCAAATATGTCATGTGATAAAAAAATCGAAGAACAACATTTAAAAAATTTAATACGGCGTGAACAGAATACATAAACCTGAAGTCGCCGTGTTTGGTACCACGCGCAAACGAGTTGAATGATGAAATTATGTTTGATGGTTATTTTTGATATTTCATGTGATAACAATTCCGCAGTTGTGTAACTAGTAACACAACATGAACACAATTCGTAAAATTTGTGTCACTTTACTGAGAACTTGGGAATCAAGTCTTGTGAAACTATGAAATATCGTTATTCGTGTGATAGAAAATAATTAATTATCATCATTAGGATAATATGACCACGACATTAGCGTGACAAATAAAACTTCAATGTACCTTACTAAGTTCTAAATAAGTTCATATTCAACGAAATTATGAAAAAAGTACCTTAGATATCTCGTGTAAACATGATATGTTCAAATTGCAGACATCTGGAAAATATTAACTAAAGCATTCAATCCTAATCGTCTTAATAATTACCATATGAATATACCGAGTATGAAGTACATCAGTTCAAAAAAAATTCTTTAGATACCTCATGTAATCAGAATGTTCAAACAACCTCCATTTTTTAATTGAGAACACGGTATGAGCAAAGAAACTGTACTGCATGTATACCAAGTTAGATGGAATTCTGAGATAACAAATATTTTCCTTATGTAAGTCATAGTATGCAAAAAATATAAAAATGGCCACCGTTTCGAAAATGTGAACAAATGATGAACTGCAAACATTAAAGTCAAGTCAGCTTACTAATTAGTATATTAGTATATGTGTACATAGTTGAATGAATTTCATAAAATTATCTCCTATGACATAATGTAAATCATAGTTAAAATGTCCGGCGTTTTGAAAATATTAACATGGTGTGAACGAAACACTCAAAAGTTAAGTCTTCTTAGTATGTAATATATGTGTACCGAATTTGATGAACTTCTGAGAAATATTTCCTCAGATATGACACATTATGTTTAAATAGGATAATTAACGCCCGCCTATTCTAAACTGTATGTACCTCATGAACTAAATACTTAAATGTCACGTCATCCTACTAAGTTCTTTATGTGTACTGAGTTTGATGATATTGTAAAATATGGTTCCTTAGATATCAAGTGTGATCGAAATATGTTAAATTGTCCGCCATTTTGAAATTATGAATGCACAAAAGTCAAGTCTGGTTTCTATGTGTACCTAGAGCGATGAACTTCGGTATGCGGGTGCAAAGGTTTTAAGGGGAGTTAGGGGGAGGACAAACACACACAATGACACACTTAGATAACACAGATAGGAAGGTGATTAGTCTACTTTTTCGTCGGAGGGTAGGCTAAAAATAAAACTTACTGCATACTAGATGTGTACCGAGTTTAATAAAATTGTAAAATATAATCATACTACAAAGAAAATACTTGAAATTCGGGTGACTTTACGAAGTAAAAATTTCGTGCACCAAGTTTGGTTAAAATTCAATAAATAGTTTCTTATGTATCTCACGTCTTCAAATCTATTCAAATTGCCGCGATATCAAAATTTTGAACACGGGATGAACACCATACTTAACAGTCATGTGATATTACGAATAACTGTGTTTCTGTAGAGCTTGATGAAAATCTGTTTACTGGTCTAAATGTTCCTATTTTCCATCTTAATGTAGGTTAAAAATACATTAATTATGTAATTTACTGCTATTATATAAATTAACAAAGTGTACAAAAATATTTACTGTGAGTTTATGTGGCAGCTGGAAATGTAAGTTACCAGAACTGATATTTCCATCGTGTCAGTATTACTTACAGTAACTTATGTTAACAATGGTTTCTAGGAAATAAAAATATAAGATGAAACTTATAAATCTTCGAGGTATACAATTCACCCCGTGTTATTTTATAGGTTTCTTCCTAATTCTACGTTAGCGCCTCGAAAGGTTTCGTATTGACTTCATATTGACTTCTTCTCTATGCCCATAGACATCGTTCCTCTTTGTGACTGGGGAAAATAAGGAGAATAGACGATAAAATATACTTAATTCTTTCTGCCTTGTGCGCTTCTACTTTCAAATTTCCCGTTAATACAGCCGGCGCACAGTGTGCAATTTTGACAATCTAGAGGGAATAAATTATTAAAACCAACGAAAACCATTTATTATTTCACCAATGGTAATAACATGCTATGAACAAGCAAAATTAAGACACATATGTAGAATGAGGTGTTACGATTTATGTACACCCTATTACTATTGTCTTACATGAATAAAAATGCATGTAGTTAATGCTGGAACTGTAAAACAAATGTAAGTAAATATTGAAATACATCAATATGAAAATAAATACAACTTTCATTTTCTAACATTTCCATCATTATGTAAACCCGAAAAAGTACAAGAACAAATACAACTTTATTTTCTGAAAATTCACTACAAAAAATATTCATAACTTATTTAAGAAGCACATATTGATAAGCTGCTAACAAGTGAAAGTAAATGCATTAGTTGTGTAATACCAACATAGACTCAAAAAAGTTTTACTGGTTAAAAAAAAACTCAGTATACCTAAATGTATACAAATATTTAAAATTTTACCAGTATCCTATTTAAACACACATTTGTGTGCTAAACAAACATGTTACGAGAGCCTTAAATTACTGTATATTATCTTCTGTTGGTTTTTGTTTGTAAACTGTTTGCTTTGATGTTGTAATAGTAGCCAATAAATTATTGAAGACAATCGTGTAAACGAAGACATTGACATTTTGAAAATATATAAATTACATTAATGCTCAAAATTTGTTAGTTTTTGAACGAATCTTAATTTATGCATTATTTTGGTTACAAGGCTTCTCCTATTTGAAGCAAAAATAGGAAAAGCGGTAATTCACAAGCCGAAAAATCGTAACTATATAGATTCATTTGTATCTCTGTCCTCACAAGAGCCCTCTGGTGAACTTATCTGTGTTCATTTCTGATGAAGCCATACCATCTACAGTTTCCAATTAATTTAACACTGCCGGATCAAATTACATGATCTGAGGTGATAAGAAGTCTGTGGAGTAAGTCAGTGTTCGTGTCCTTTCTTGATGTTTTACGCGTGAAAAGTTCCCTGTGTTGCCTGTTGTGTTTGTTCCGTGCCCCTTGAGCTTTTGTCAGAAAATTGGCCAATCGGCAGAATACACGATGCTATAATATCCCTTCCATGAAATAATATCTTGTGAAGGCTTACAGACATTGGAATCCAACTATACTCTTTGAGGTATAGATCTCGCGTCTCCTTAATGTAGAGGTCAAACTTGTCCAAGTTTATTTTGAAATTTGAATTTGTGAATTCTAAAATTACATCTAATCGTGTGATTAATTCTTTTTTAACTCCTGTTATTTAATTTCAACAGACTTCTCGGCATTCCTAAAAAAATTTCCTTGCTGTGTTGCAATCATTAGAGTTACATATTTGTTGTTTCGGCATGTCAATCAACAAACCTAACTCACGTTTAAATTGAGCTTGTACATGTTTCTTCTTTTGAGATACTTTTTCTTTATTCTAAAATCCACAAACTCGCCATAATTTTATCTCTAAACGATAAGAAATATGAAGGACACATTCTAGTAACCTGATCCAAGCATGCAGTGGCGAGAAGCCGAAAGAAAGATAATCTTTGTTTACGTCCTTTACATAAAGAGCACTCATATTGTTCATTTCACTTGGCTTAGAACCACACAAGTAGCATGTTTGGGTTGAAGTACAACCTGCTATGGCATTAACGACCTTCCCATTTATCATACAAAGCAACAACTTCGCGGTTATTATTAATTCACTTCCATTAATAACTGCGATAGTAGGCGTAAGTACCGCAGCTTGTCTTTCTACTTCTACTGCTGTGGTAATCAACTCCGCTGATTCTTTGGCAAATAAGAATACGATGGGGCGACGGAGTCTTGTTGAGGATGGAGCAGGATTTTGCCATATTATAGTTTTAGACTCCTGGGTGCCAGAGTACATTTGTAAGGGCACCATAGAAATACTAAATAAACTTTCATCAGTCAAATGTTCTTCTGAGAACGTCTGTTTATATTTACTCTTCTCCGCCCCATCACACCCCATTTTATTATAATTTAAAGAGCTGTAGTTTCAAGCAAATGCAATCCCTCGCGAACTTGTTGAACATGACGCAATCTTGTTACTGTGTGGTCAATGAGCGATTGCAGTGATAATTCGGCAGATATTTCTGTTATGACGATTCCCGGAGGGTAACATAACAGTTTAGATTCCATAACTTTGTAATAAAGGGGGCAGCATTTGCAATTTACGCCCTTGACTCGTTTCCGTATGCGTTTGTAATCGCTTGTATAAAGGTTGGTATCTACTATCATAGCAAGTGCTTCGTCAGTAGATAGTGATTAGGGTTTTTGACAAACTGACCTGCGGGCCTTTTTAAATGCTGTACCTCTTTTTGGAGATGCAACACAAAGTTCTTTTACATTAGCAGCTGAATCTCTTTTACCGTCCTTTCTTAACGTCATTTCAGTAGCCATGGATAATTCTTCTAAGCTGACTGAATGTACGAGATCTTTTACCTTGGATAACCTAGCTTTCCGACCACACGCATGAAAGGGTTTCTGAGGCTTACCGGGCCTATTATACGTGCTCTCTTGCTTTGATGTACACGGGAGTGTATCAAATATATCTTCAGGAAAGCTTATATTTTCCTGAAGCCAGGCAGAATAATTGTTTAGTAACCACTCTCGGTGCCTTGCTACTTTTTTTTCCATTTATTGTCAACTGTTTGACAGAAATTTCTAATCGTCGCTTTAAAACTCTTTAAAGAAGTATAAGTTGGTGGTAACTTACCCACTTGATGCAAAACGAAGTCAAGCAGGGCGTCAAATCTTGAATCTTTGCTGTTTTCAAACCATATGTGAAACAGGGACTTGCGAGAAATCGACGGCATCGTTCTAAAAATAATCGAATAAATATTTAGTGCGCAAGTTTGCGCAAAATATTTATCGTTTTCCAAATAGTCAAACATTTAAGCTGTTATTATTACAGTGTCTCAATATCCAATAATGTTAAATAATAAACTTTAATTCTAGTCAAATTTGAAATATTACATTGAATAAACACGTAATTTACTCACCCCTTCAAATGTATTCTCCGGATAAATTAAACACACTTTTATACAACTCATGCCTTCAACTGTAAGCTAACACAATGGACAAACATAATTGACTACTGAAATGATACTGAAGTTAGTGGGAGAAGTATACGAGCCAAAGGAACTACGCGGACTGGTCTACATGAGTCATTGCTGTCTACTAGCACTGCCAGGAGTGACGTGTTTGCGCAGGTCCCAGCAAGACCTTTCCCACTTTTTCCAGGAAAACAAACACATTCTCACATACCTGGGACATTCTACGATAAGTGGCAAATACTAGCTTTCCATTTCAGGCTTGGTCGAAAATAGAATTTTTTCCTTGTAGATTGTCAAAATTGCACACTGTGCGGCGTCCTCTCGCAGATTCTGTATATTCAAGAGACTGGATAACTTCTATGGCGACAAGATGTTAAAACACATCTACCCACCTTCATTAGTGACTGTAGGGATAGTTTTACAGCTCAATACAAGAAATAATCAGCGTTAACTATTGAGTTACTGTCCTAAAATTGGGTGCAAAGTAACTCAAATATTACGATCGGTTACGCAAATCTAGAAATATAACATAAAGTTGAATTTATTCTTGTAAAGTTATCTTCTAGAATTGTTGACCTACAGCAATAAAACCTACTTAAAAAAATTCAATGATGAACTGCAAAAATACAATGTACGGTTGCAAACTATCCAGTTGTTTTACGAAATATACAATAAATGTTGTTATGTATTAACGACCATATATCTTCCAGTGTAACATGCCTACATTATTACCCGTTATGAACTTCAAGGCGATCAACTGGTTTGTTAGGGTCCGATGTAGTATTTTCTTTCTAATTTTTTATTGATTTCAATAATTTTTTCATACTACTGAAAAATAATAAAACTGAAACAAATTTTACCGTACGTACTGTTATTTAACTATTTCAAAGGCAGTACAAATTCTATTAACATTAGTATACATGTTTATAACATATTTTTGACATTTTATTTAAGTCAAGATACTTCACAGATTTATTTTAGCTAAAAAATGTTGTTGACTGCCACAAGATTGTGGTATTAAGTTAGAAAGTTCTTGAAGTCATTCAGGCAAGGGTGGATCTCAAAAACTAGATGGGGAAGTGACCATCTTGTCGTCCGGGATTTTCCCTTCCATGGGTTTAGTACGCTAGATTGTGGCATATGTAACCTCCCTCCTTCCTCTCTCCGTAACAATCAACCATTAGAAAAATATGAGAAAATGTAAAACAAACACTATCGTAATATGAATTGATATAAGATACCGTTTTACCACTGTCTAAACACATTGATTCCTCCCTCCCCCTTTCCAAACAAATCAAGCGTACATCATCGTTACCTTCTCCAGTCTATCGAGCCTCTGTGCTCCAGAAGCCCATTGCACACGAAATCTGTAGCGGCAGACAAAATAAATGTATGTATAAAATACCTGTTGGCGTTCGTCCAAACCCTTTGTCGTCTTAAATCTCGGTCGTGGTGTTCGTCCACGCTCTGGGCGGCCAAAGTAATACAGCGAACTAGAATTAAAAATTACAATCTAGTAGCGGTGCACATACGTGACATTTCCCTTAACCGCAAAATAGCAAGTCAGAATAGACTTCCTTCCTGTTTTCGAACTACAAATAGTATTTATAATATGTCGATATGTTTATAAATGTTACAAAATATTTAATACGTGTGCTAACCAACACCGCACCGTGTCTATTAAAAAAACTAAAGGATTTATTTTATCGCTAGGGACTCATAGTGTGCCACAGACGTACAGAACAAAATCCTGCAACATTATTAAACTATTACAGTGTTGTGCATTGTAAATACATGACAGTATTTAGTTTTATGGACATACTCCATCGGATGAAGATGTCTTGTCAAAGAAAACTAATGAAAATATAAAAACATGAAGAAAAAAACAGCGTGTGCTTTAGTCAACAGCATAAGTACACAACTTAAAATTAAACATAAACAATAATATTCGGGCCGAGTAAACCAAGGATTGCCAAGTAAGCAAATAAAAATAAAATTGCTGACACCATCAAGACAGAAAACCCAGGCGTCAGGCCTTCTTTAACAAAGGGACAAACAGATGAAAAATGTGTTTTATGTTTATTCTTTTCTCTTTAGTTTTCGTTGACAAGCATTTACATCCAAAAAAACTAAAGCCAATCCATGATGTCCCCTCTGTTATCTTCGTGAGTGGTAAATTATCCGCATTTGTACCTCAGATACAAAGTAAAGTGTAATATTAAAATATTAAGAAAGTAACTAGATGACTGCACGTGGGAAACGGGAGCTCCCAATGAAGCCCGCCGACCGGCGGCATCGTCCGACACGATTCCTACATACAAAAATCCGGTGACCTACCAAAAACTAGATTAAATAGTGTGATAACTACACTTCTTGTGAATTAATGTTGTGAATGAAGAGTTTATATTTTTAAGTGTACTTCAAACTTGTCGAAAAGTACACTTGATGCGATATCACTATAGCTTGCCGCTGATAGCTGCAGGTACAAGTTATCTCACCCCTCCCCCACCTTCAGTTCTGCTTCAGACCAAAGTTCTGAGACATGAAGGGAGATGGGGGTTGTGTGACGTCAACCGTGCAGGACGCCCACATGTCCTGGATGATACCTGCTCCAGTTTCTTCCGAGAAATGCTCATCTTTGCCGCTCGATAAGGGTCCCGGGATAACGGAGGTAGATGAAAGAGAGGGTTGAGGGTGTTCTTTTATGCTTCTTTAAATAGATCATTTCAGCCGTGCACTCGCTCTTTCAGCGCGATAGGAT
This sequence comes from Medauroidea extradentata, assembly GCA_003012365.1. Taxonomy (NCBI): domain Eukaryota; kingdom Metazoa; phylum Arthropoda; class Insecta; order Phasmatodea; family Phasmatidae; genus Medauroidea; species Medauroidea extradentata. The sequence goes on from PNEQ01014718.1 coordinate 10,962, forward strand.
TGACGTCTAAAGAGTCGCTCGTCTATGATGTCGTTTGCCCGGGAGCGGAGGAAAGTACATTACAATAAAGCAATATATGTTTTATGCTCATAGAACACCAATATTTTGAACCTATTGTAGTGGGTATGGAACATGAGGCTACATGGAAATAAATTTGTCTCACCCATGTCTGTGATAGGGATAGAAATGTTTTGAAAGGCATTGGTGAATAAAAAACAATTAGTTCAACTACAAATGGTGCTTAAGGCCTGTTTACGCAGTTAAATACTTTTTTAATTTAATTTATTGCATGCATGACGATTCAAGAATTGTTATTAAATAAACATTGAGATGTCCACTTGCAAAGTTATAACACGATTTGTAAACAAATGATGCACAAAACAAATATTGTAACTATTGTACAACTATCTACTAACCCTACACGACTCAAAAATATTCGGTTTAGCCAATACAAAATTAAGTATTATTTAAAATAAATATTAGTCGCTTTTATTTTTGAGATGGTTCAATTCGCATACCGGCCTCGATTAATATGCTAGTTGAATTCAAGCTCTCAGGAAAACCCCTTCTCCATTCTTAAATATTTTTATTCAAGAGAATATTAAACAATTGCGAAACGAAAATCTGTAACAAAATTCATGACATTCAATAAATTGTAAAACAAATCGGCCTCGAGTATGACATCAACATGGAGTCACATGTCATCCAAGAAATTAAATGCAATACATTTGAAAGAAAATTGAAGCAAAATTTAATCGTTTGAAATGACCTTTATTAGAGTCGATACTGTCGCTACTTGCTAGAAGATAACGTATCCTGACAACACAACTTGGTAGCTGCAACTGCATTCATGAGGAATTTGTGAAGATTTAATAACTTCGCACAAACATCCAGAACACCCGCTACACAATATGAGTCTTATGTCTCGTTAAAATCAGTAAGGGAGAGAATGGTAATAAATACTCTGATTCGAAGGTTCTGAGCTACTCATGTAAGGCCTAATGGTTTTACCTGTTTGTAGTTACTTAAAGTAAAACTATGCTTAGTGACACAATTTTTCATATTTGTGATTTTTTTTATGGAACAGTCTTCGCAGGAAAACCATTTAAAAACTGTTTCATATACCTCAAAACATCTCTAGTATTAACACCCTTAATTCCCACAAGTCTAAAACACACTGATTTTTTCTTAGAATTTTTTGTAATTGGCATACAGAAATCTTCCAGGCAGCTTTACTTCATAGAAATGTGATACTAAATTAAATGTACACTATCACACAATCTTCGTAATAAAATAAACAGTAAGCACCAATCATCTTAACGAAGCCAGCTTCCAAGGCTGTCGGGGTGGTGTATAGAGCTATGACAGATATAGAAGTTTGTTCGAATAATGCTCAGAATTGGTGGGTGACGTCCGCTTAGGAATATCATTAAAGTATATAAGCCGCGTGTATACTTGTTTCAGGTCCTGCATAAATATGAAAATCTTATTATCTCGCTGTCGATACCAAAAAGGAAAATTGGTGTTTTACAGTATTTTCTTTTAGGCGTGAAAATCATAGTGCGGAAAATCTTAGTGCGGTAACTCTAAATAAAAATGTATATGTATCTACTAACTCGTTTATATTTAATATCGCGTATTAAATTGATAAGGCCAACACCGAACGTCTCATAGAGTCTAATCTACTATGAGCAACAAACTACATGTCAATTCAGTGACTTGCGCCTGGAGATTAGGAGAAGACGTTAGGCACATACCTGGATCATCCCTAGCACTTTTGCACCTACAGGTTTTGAACGCGTCACCATAGGGTGGCAGTTTGCGTAGAAGTGTTTGCGCATTCGAGACCTGAAGTGTGGACGCGATAAGAGCGAGACAACACACACATCACACCTCACACTAGCCTCTAAGCGCCAGTCACTAACTGGTGTGCGGTCTTCCAGCTGACAACTATCATATATCAGACATTCAGTGATGGCCCTATCATAATATAACGTAATATTAAATGTAAACGTGTATTGACAAGGAATGCGATATAAACAGGGACTGGAAAATTTCACGATTTCAGACCTGCAGGCTAGAATCCATTGTACTATGCATACTCAAGCCCCATCTATTCGTTAACTGCTTGCTGTTCCACTGAGTAGCAGTTAGTGGACAAACGGTCTAGGCTCGAGTGAGCATAGGATAGTTGATTCTGATATGCAGGTAATTAAATTCGCGAAATTTTCCAATCCGTAAATAAAAGCTCAGACTGAGCTCATGGACCATGTATGCCCACCTGACATATCCAATAAACATGTGTTGTGTACACCGAGGAGTATTACTGGAGAATACATTCCTTGCCTCTTGTACTTTACTGGCTGTGCAGTATACTTGCCTTTACCAGTCTAATGTTCCACAGACAACTCAGTGTAGTGCATAGTTTCTGCTCAGCACCGCATGCCTTGCAACACGACCGAGATACGCCACTGTCGTTTACAAGTGTAAAGTTTTTAGAGTGCTATTTCCAAAGTGAAATGACTTGTGAGTTTTGAGCAGTTTTCAAATATTCTTATTGTTACGGCTGAAAATATGTACTCCGCTCGGCGCCCTGGCTAGGCAGCCGTCTTAAGGTTAAAAAAAAAAAAATAATAAATAAAAGGAAAAAATAATTATACTTAGTAGTTAATTAGTGCGGACCCTGATGACCTCGTGAAAGTGAGTCTCGCGCATTCGGTTGAAAACGCACTATGTTTTCAATATAAATGTAACGTACAATTATTAGTTTTGCACCGTTAAATGATACGTTCCTTAATCTTTTTAGGTGACCATACACTTTTGGGAGGAAATGGATCTCTTACGTCTCATCGACACCTAGGTGATCCTTGTTCGATCACCGAGAAGGGGGGGGGGGGGAGGACGGTGACACCAGGATTTTTGTATGTGGGGATCGTACGGGACGATTCCACTGGTCAGCGGGGTTTCTCGGGAATCTGCCGTTTCTTCTGCCTCTTCGTTACGGCACTGCTACATACACTCTTTATGTCACCCCTCACCTTCGCTAAAGTCCTAGATGTCGAGTGCTATTTACTCACGGTCTTTTCAACATAAGTTTTGTTCGAGATCTTCGGTCAAGGGAAGATCTCAACAATAGATGACATTCATTTATCAAAGGCAAAGGCGTTTTATATAAAAGTTATATTTTGTTCACACTTAATTTCAGTATGTATGATGAACCTTATTCCGTTGCAACTTGTTGTAATCTGCAAGATATATAACAGTGTATTGTGGAAAATTCAATTTTTCTCTGCAACTATCAGAGCTCATACTGTTTTACGCAGAGAGAGTCAGGGTGTAGTGTGTTAAATGATTGTGGAAATAGTTTACAAAAACGTTACTCGAAAATATTTTCTGAATTTCAGCGTAAAAAGATTATGTAGGATGTAATAATGGTTTGGAAATTGACTCCAAATTAAAATTCCTTCCTATAAGAGTAATAGCAATACTATCATATTCTGTTGGTTACATGCTCTTAAGGTGGCCGCCTATTTGGACGTATGTTGCGTGTTCGAGGCCTACAGGTGTGGAAGCGGTAAGGACGAGGCAGCATGAGCATCAAGCCTGACCCTAACCTCTAGGAGCAAGTCACAGAACTGACGTGCTGTCTTCTCGCACACAACTCACATCGATGACACATCCCGTGGTGACCCTATCATTGCATGATATATTATTGAAGATAATGGTGTACTCTACAATCCTACAACACTGAATGGGTTCTGCACCAAGATCTTCATACCGTAAACCGGGGTTTTTTTGACCATTTTTGGGGTTACTTTTGACCATCCAAAATATTAGTTTTTGGTTTTCCTTGTAAATAAACAGATAATTTGGTCCGAGTAAATAAAACAATTATTTTCATCCTTACAGCTAATGTTTGAAACTTTCGTCTTTAACGATATAAAAACCAACATTTTGTGTGGTCAAAGTTACCCCGCTAGGTCAACGTAACCCCAGTTTACGGTACCTGAAAAGGTCGACAAAAACCACCCATTTTCGTCATTTTCGGCCGCTAGAAAATAGACTTGTTATAACGTTCTTCGGAAGCTGTTCGTTGGCAGACATCATTCACATGTGTTGAGCAGTTTTATAATACTCTCGTAACGGCCAATGTTCTGCACGCTGTTCGGTGCCCTCGGTAGGCGACCACCTTCAAAGTTCCGCATCGAATAGTTTCCTTACGTTGAAAGGAATTTCACCGAGAGAGGTGGCGCAACATTACCACGTTGAACTAGCATTTTGAAGGGCCCGGCTTCGATACCCGGTTCCAATAATTCTGATCTCGGTGTTCCATAGTCTACCGAAATCGCGGCAGTTTAATATTGGGCTGGTGCCTTAAAATAGGCCATGACCGAATAATTTACCATTTTCTGTTCTTGTATAAAGTTGCGTGTTCTGTTTCTAACGACCTCGCTCGCTTGTTAGCCCTTTTCATTTAAATGTTGCTTTTCTGTTACTCGACAACATACGCTACCAATAGCGAGTATCTACGTGCACGTAAATTGTGAATTCCCTGAAAATAATCAAAATTTGTTGAAGTTATTTGAAAAGGATAATATACGGTATTACTGGGGTCAGAGCGCAAGCCTCTAACCACGAAGATAACGCGTTTGATTCCCGGAGTGTCAATTCTCAGTTTTCCCACTTGGGGTAAATGCAGGTCGTTCCTCCAGGGGGTTTTCTCAGAGCACTCCAGTTACCACTTCCTTTGCATTCCGTCGCTTCTCCATCTTAGGTCTTCATAAGTCATCCTTCAAGGTTCTACACACGCCTAGAGGCGCTCAGATATCTGATTGGATACTCTGCCCTCGTGTGCCCATACACTATCCTTTACTGAAGTGTCTAAAGTCGTGCTCTCATATTACTACTGTTTTCGCGTTTACTATTTTGAAGCCTAGACGAGAGCAGAAATCAAAATTATGTTTAACAGTTTTCTTTTGATTGAATTTTACCATGCTGGCTAATTTTGTCCATATAGTTTTTGCTTATTTCGTAAATAACGATTTTTAGTTATTGACTTACTAGGTGGAACAGTAGTGGCCTTAACCTTAGGTGAAACAGTATGGGTCTATCATAACTTAACTTAGCCCCACTTAAACAAACATAACCTAACCTCAACTGTCATAACCTACCCTAAACTAACCTAACCTAAAAATAACGTAACCTGACAAAACCAAACTTGACCTTACATCCTATAATTTACTGTCTTAAACATTAGCTATTACGGCTTAAATCTATTTTAAACAAAACTGCCAATCATGTTTCTGATATCTGCTCTTGTTTAAGCTAAAAAAAAAACAACTATCCCAAAAGAGTAGAAACAGGCGAACGTTGCTTTAAGGGGGAGTGTTAGACAATTGTATTGTTTGGTTTTCAGTTATCAAGCAATAACATTTATCTAAATTGTGTTATCAAAATTTTCTCTTCGGCAAAGCATACGATATATTCTTCGTATACTGCTTGACATAAATAACAATTGGCCCTTTCATTAATTATTCATACAAATTCATAGCAACATAATTTTTAGTTAACTTTCAAGAATTCTCTTGCAGTGAATTTGCGTTGCGAATTAATGAAACATTACATTATTTTTTATGTCAAACAGTTTTTCAAGAGTATATCCTATACCTTGTTGAAGAGAAAGTTTTTATAATACATTTTGAATAAATATAATAGTTCAAAAACTGAAAATAAAAAAATTTCTAATACTCCCCCTTAAGGGAGCTGCATTTCGCGGATCCCTTGCGAGAGTAGAACAAGGATTTGCATAATAAATATAATTATGTGGGTCTCAGAACTGGTCGAACCTATTTACATATACGTCATCTTTGACTTTTTTGTTCATCTCGGCGCTCCACGATCTTTAAGGCCTTTTTTTCCCAATTCCGCGTAAACTAATAAAAATATGTATTTTCGTTGCAAAAGAAACACTTAAATCACGTACATTCTCTATGTGTGTGAGTGTGTATATATATTCCACATTTACAATCCCATAGAAAATTTTTCCCACTTGTAAGTGTAGAAAATGAGTTTGTTATAAAACTTTACTCGTGAAAGGCGCCTGAGCCCCACTAAACATATCATAAAAATGCCTATCCTACTTTTCACCGAGCTCCGAAGTGGGCAGTGTATTGTGGTACACTGTGTTGCGTATAACTTCAGTTGTCTTGCATTGTGAAACATAACAAAATATTAACAGCTATTGCCTATAAAGTAGCTGTCAACTTGTACTGAAGTTATATGATACGGTAGTACAAGAAAGTGGAGAGAGGCGGTCACAAATGGCAACTGTTGCAGGTGGAGGTGGTTGAAACATACAGCGACCCAAGAGACTCGAAGGCCTACTTGGAACCCGGGGAAGAAGCCAGTGTCAAGCTCTACACTAGTCCTGACAGGGATTACTCCCAACCTTACACTGGTGAGTACTTTGTCTTATCTCCAACAATATAACACCAGTGTTACTCTTGATGTTTTGGAATGTATTCAGATGAGCTGACTTGTGATAAGAAGGGACAGATCATTTTGTGGGTTCGACAACTAGTATGCTAGTGTGGGTTCTTTCAACATGCAGGCTGCTCCAGTAAGAAATCAGTTTCACTTCTAACCAGGTAGACTGTGGTTCGAAACTTAATTTATTGTAGAAACGCTATTTTACTGGAGAATGCTTCGTTGAGTTTCGGACCAACGGTGATGAGCTCAAATATTGCTGAACTACGGTTGACGAAACATTCATTCCATATTTACAACTTACATGATTTAAATTTGACTGCTGCTTCCAGTACTGATGATGTGATTAGTTGCAGATTTTCAATTAGAGGTTGTGATGCCACAGTGAACCAACTCAATTTTTATGTTGGAATGATTTCATTTACGATGCATAGATGACTAAAATATTTACGATGTAAGAAAATAATTAATATATATTATCTAGGTCAATACTAAATTTCATGGTTCATGTCTGTTTAAACTTATTTTTACAAACATTTCAGAAATTGAACTTGGTGCAACTTCAAATTGTAGCTAGTTTTTTCCTATCCTCTCTGATAGCTGTTGAGTTTTACGTAGCAGTCATTAAAGGAATGTATTACATTTTATATATCACAAGTGTACGCAATCCTTGAATTATTTCTGCAATGGGCGTGTTTCACAAACTGAAGTGTAGTTCCTCAGAATGTTCGTGCGCCTGAAGATGGAAACACATACTATTTCCCGAAACATCGTATCTGTTGTTGAATGGAGCCTACTGTTATCATCTGTGTTATATTCGTTGTGTTGTCTTGTCTACAACCATTATGTCAATGTGTTTATTTGTGCATTTCCTCGCTGCTTTTGTCCATCACTGTCGCCATTTCCATGTAATTTGTTTGGTTCTTGTCTGACTTCGTGTCTTCCTGGTTCTTTTTATGGCTCATATACCGACTACATTTACATTTCGGAATTATTAGTATTTTTGTTGACTACAGCCATTTCGGCTTCCCTGGTTTCTGTCTTCGTTTTAACTTTTGTCGCTAATTTTTTAGTGCTTAGTTTTTTTATGTAACTGCGGGTTTTCTGCGACTCAACAACATTCGCTAGAAATGGCGTACATGCAACAAAACTCCTCCGTTTGGAGACCAGCTTGTCCCTCATTCATGTGCTATATTCCAGTCTTCAGCGTGGGTGGACAGAATCTCTGAGGCCCACTACTGACCTAGTTCCTCATTCTCCGCCGACGTGCTCTATTAGACGAGGTTAATGTTATAAATAGAGGTACGTCAATTTCGCGGATTCATCTGGCAGCAGCCTAGACTTGTCAGTGCTATACACGCACTGGCCACAATGGATTATCTATTGGCTTATAACCGTACAAGCAGGTAGTCAGCGATATCACTTCGCATTATTTCCTTATTTACTACTGGCTTGCAGTAGTCAAACGTGTTTCGTAACAGCCGCCAGCAAGTCACAGACATGACAATGAAGTATACATAATTGGCGTTCAACCTGACATGGAATGTACCTGCGTAATTTACGTACCTCTAGTTATAAATGATAGCGAGACTCTCATAGTTTGCTAAACACCACTTAATCACATTTTGTAAGAAGATAAGTGTATAAAACTAGACACGAAACCTCTCCAAAAAAAGTCTTCGGTATCTGAAATACTGAAACTCATCTTCGGCAAAAATAAATACAGATACGAATGAAAAAGACACGCTGAAGAGTTGTAACTATTTTCTTTAAGTTATAGACAGTATCTCTTAACGCACGACAAAAGTTCAACGCTTTGAATTTATGCTCAGTCGAAATTAAGTGTAATATTCAAACCGTATGTAAACAGGCTTTAAGTCCGCAACAGTTGTGACAAACTGCTCTTGTAGCAAATGGCAGCGCATAAAACAATTTCACATAAATTAAAGTATATTTGTATTACGTAACTGCATAAATACATGTTTTATGTTCAATTTACTGAATATATAGATACGTATCCAGTAGTTTTGCTTCGCGCTGGGAGCAAAGATTGACATAAATATGTAACACCACTTAAAATTGTGTTTTAACTAATCTATCTTAGACGTGTAAGGACGTTTATCTCTGTAGTGCGTTTAGTTTGTGGTTACACTAAGGAAAAGTCATTGGGCGATGTAAACTTAAACGGGTGAGAAATGTGTTTAGTACTTCTTTTAATGTGAATGATAATACATTAACAGTAAATAATTCAAATCACGCTGTTTACAGTATTTATCTTGCAGTTATTGGTGCTTTTTTACCTTACAATAAAGCCAATAATAAAAATTATCTAGTTTAATATCGAAGTTAAAAGAAAAGTAACATATTTAGAGTTTTCATTTGTTGGTTACGTTTCAGTTTAAAGTTTAGCCGATGTATTGAATGCGGAAACCAGAGTTTCTGTAAATCGTAATTTCATTCTCATACGTTTCGCTTTATTTTTACATTCCACTTATGCGTTTGTCATGATGTAAAATTAGTAGAACTCTGCAATGCGACACCTACATGATTGCGACGGTAATGAATATTGCCTAACTGCCTCGCAGCGCTATTTCTGTTTCCAAATTTAATTACTATGTTCTCTCGAAACGAAGTTTTAGCATTGGAGTAATAAACACCAATATTATTTTGTGAATGTAATGTGCTTGATGAAACTGTACACCAATAACGTTTCTACGTCAAGAAATATAACATTAAAGTGCCAACATAGTGTCATGGCGACCAAATTTTTAGAAATACCATAATTTTACAACCTGTATTCGTGTATACCCTTTGTTAAATTTCAACTGATTAATGATTTTATGTTAGTTAACTTATTTCTCCCAATATCCAAGAAAGACTTCCGAAAGAGCCAAGCGCCATTATCTTTGATGATTTTTATTGACGAATATGAATAGGCATTTCTCAGCAACAAAAATGTCAGCTCACGAATTAAAGTCAATTTAAAAACTTTGGATGCAAAATAAATACTTCGCAGCGTTTGTCTTACACTGCCTGAATGAATAGATTTAGGCAATTAACTATTGAGATACCGAATGTGCTGGTGAAGGATATTAGATTACTATGCAGCAGTGACGCAATACCAGAACATGGGAGGCAGGAGTATTACGAGAAAACCCGTTACAGCATCGCCCATTACTTACCACACGTATCCCACGAGGCGATCTGGGTTCGATTCCCTGCGGTGCCGGTCCCCGGATTTTCTCTCGTGGGAATATGAATGGTGCCGGACGATGCCGCTGGTAGGCGGGTTTTTCTCGGGGATTTCCCGTTTCCCCCGATCCTTAACTACGGTGTTGCTCCATACTCGCATCACGTGACCCATGGCCATCGCTGAAGACCAAGATATTGAGTGGTGTAATAGCTGACCAAAGTCTCTTAATCTTATCAAACTTGCGAAAATAGAAACTACTGTATCTAGTCAGGAACCGAGCTCGTGGTCGTCGCACCGTGAAGTGACGTGATTGGTCTGACTCATACACCATCGCACTCCTCATTATTTATATTTATAACATAGTAGCTATTGTCTGTTACTTCGTTTGCGTGGATTTCAATCAAATGCCTCTTTGAGTCGTGCAAAAATACACTCTAAGTGCTACGAATATTTATTTCTTGTTTTACTATCTTAAAAATATATATTAAAAAAGAAGAAAGTGACGATTACGTTTTGAAAAAAAAAAAAACTTGAAAAGGTTTTGGGTAAACATTTTGGATCTTCTATTTCATATAAAATTTCACTACTAATAGAAATATTTTATATGATAAATTAGGTTTTATAATTAAAAAAAATTGAGACAATACATTTTGAAAATTTCAGTAAGTGGAAAATGACGTAAAGGATTATTAATGAACGTTTTCTCAATATTCTGATAAATAAAATATTTATTAAATTTAGGGTACCCCGTTCTGCCGCCCACCGCTCTTCCTTTTCCACAACATATATATTTTTATCAGATACTTTTGCAGGCGCACACAAAACCACTCATTACATTTCCATCTTAGTCGGATGAATGAATGGTGAGCAAATGCATACGTTTCAAAGAGACGGACACACGCGCATATGTACATATATGTGCATATAAATACGTTAATGTCACCAATTATTGTTTTCACTTGGGAGTGACAACAGATAAAATGAATGTTTACACGACCAATTTAAGCTCGTGTATTCTTTGAACAGAAACTCAAGAATATCTTTAGGCACATGTATTTTAAATATTTATTAACATTTCATGTAATTGCAAGATAATACTTGAAGTCACTGCCAGGTGAGTAACGACAGGAAGACTGTTGGTCAGTTGAGCTACTTCCGAGTGGAAAATACTGAGTAAGCAAGCAACTACCGTATCACCAGCAAGTGCTACGTCCCGATCTGGCAAAATACCGCAGGCAAGCATTAAAATTGCCTAAAATTGTGTTCACATAACTTCATTCTGATTGCCAAAATAAATTGAATACATTTTCTGACAAGCGGGTTATTATCTTAAACGCTCTTGACAGTAAAGATTCTGATTAGAACATCTTAAATTTGACATTAGCTCGAATTAAATTTGGAGAGAGCCGACCATTGAAAATAATTACCGTCACTATTTGCGTTTTTCTGAATAAGTTGAAGACAGTCAATTCAATAATTGGCAAACAAAATTTCTGTTCATATTATATATTGTATGGAGTGATAATATCAAGGAATTCTGAACTAGCGAGTGAAACGTATGTTAAACTGCAATTCTGGATAAATCAAACTTTTATAACAATTTATGTTTCTGTTTTTACACATTGGCCATGATAGTGCGCAGAATATGTTATGATCGACATTATAAGCATACCGTTAATAATGTTGTTTTGTCAATGTAGTTTGTGGAACTGCTGAAGTTCAATTTAAAAAATCTGCAGTTTTATATTATAAATTAATGTAACTATTCCGTTAATGTTACACATATTCCCAGAATGTCATATTCTATAGTACTAAAAATAAATCGTAATCGCAAGAAATATCTGAAATTGTCGAAATCCAAGACAGCGAAGGATATTTTACCTTAAATTAGAGAAGATAAACTTGGTTTACAATTTAATACACAGCATAATGTTTAACAATATGTTCTTATATTGTAAATAATGTTTTAAATTGTGCATGTGTTCTGGCCTATGTTTCTAAACTTCTCATTACCTACAAATACGATTTCACTTTAAATATGTTCAAAGGGACTACCGATGTATCCTATTTGCAGCTAATTGTTAGTATTTGTTGCATAACTGTCGTTGGTAAAACATTTCAATTACGAATTAATTTAGCACAAAGCTTCTGATCGTGCAAAATTTGTACTGATTTATGTCCTGTGCTTGTGAGTTTTCATAGTGAGGCAACACCTGTACGCTCTTACTGGTACGCGCATGGTTGTTGAGAACAACGCATACGGTCAGATAATATTCTAAAGTAATGCGGGTGTTCCTGGTGACAGGTGTGCCAGACCATGGCAGGACACATCTGCCGATGGTAACGGCTACTAATCTGACCGGCGATTGCAATCAGCCGCGGACTTTACACTCCCCTATCCACCTTCATTCAACCCTTCCACAGGCGTCCAGCCTGTCTTGGAGGATAAACGGAACGGAAATATTTGTCTACATTTTGCGACTTCAAGGATACGCTCTAAATTTATTTTTGTAAAATTTACAAAGATTTTCCTTGTACTTTAGCAAATCCTTGTAAATGCACAAAGATTTTCTTTGTGAAATCATTAGTTTATAATGTTAAAGGTAAACTTTGTAATGCTACAAAGGAATTCTTTGTACCTATAGCGATAGTTCCTGCACTGTAATTTTTTTCGTAAACTATGACAGGGCACTTCTTTGTAGTTGCACAAACTTTTGTAAATTTTGAAACATTTTCGTTGTAAAATTATTAGCTTATAATGTTAAAAAGATTTTAGAAAAAATGTGTGGTCTACCAAAATCGTAGCTTCGTCGGATATTACTTACGCAAAGATCACAACCTCTGGAAAATATTTATCTGGAATAAAGTGAATGTTTATATTAATTGTTTGCTTTAAGAAATAATAATTACTGAACTGTGCACTGAATGTATATAAATAAATAAAGAGTGAGGAGTGCAGAAGTCACAGTGGTCTAGGGGTACAATACGTAGAATTTAAGCGAGGTGTGAATGGCTCAAAAATTAGTACGTCCATTTTTTTTTTAATTTTCGAAATAATTTGACGTAAACGTCATTTATTCAAAAGTTATCTGATGAATAAGTTCAGTGTTATTTATGAAGGACAATGAGTACTTAAATTAATTTATTTTTACTTATTGAAAGTACAACTTCAAGGCTAGTCCTTTTAATACGAACGTATACTTTGCATTTTATTAATTTTCTTTATAAAAGTGGACATTTTTTTTACAGTGTATGGTGGAACATTTCTCGTCCGTATGATAAAATTTGTAAGTTATAACTTTTTTTTTTTCGAAGAATAAATTGGTAATGTTAACTGAATTCTGTGTAGGAGAAGAAAAACTGAAAGAGGTGCCATTTTTATCGATGCTGTTTCGTATAACCATATGTTGCTTATAGGTGTTGAACACTTTTCTCAATCCCTGTCACTTGAAATTTTCCCACACTCCCATGCGTGCGCGCGCACACACACACTTCCACTGATTTTGTAGTGACGTATTCTTTTTAATTACCGACGTAAAAAGAGGGGTGTTATAAGTTTGATGTGTCTCTGTGTGTATCTATGTCTGTCTGTGGCATCGTAGCTCCTAAACGAATGGACCGTTTTTTATGTGTTTTTTTTTTGTTTGAATGCTTACTTGATTGAGAGCTTAGCTATAATTAAAAGAAATCTGTTCAGCCGTTTAAAGTTCATCATCTGTTTTCTAGTTTTTTTTTTAGTGAATGTGAGCAATTCTACTGGTCTGATCGATTTGAAATTTAGTATCCTGTGAGTCGGGGTAAATTGTTAATTCAAGTCTTATTACTGGAAGTCGCATAGATCCGAGGCGTTGATTTCCAAGTCTGCTTTACCGTTCCGTTGATCGCCAGTAGTGCGATTTTTGACATCAATATTCTGTAAATTTCATTAGTTGTAATGCTTAAAGTGTTCGTTACAAACATAATTGTTTTGCTATAAAATCGCTTATAACATTGTGGAAAAAGTAGATCGTATATGTCATAACGGTGACGTGGCGCAGCTATATTCAAAAGGAAGTTCGGCTCCTGTTCCTGTCATTAGAGTTTCTGTTTTATGATGTTTTCCGAAATCACTCGTCCAGGTGATTGTCAGACTCTCAATATACACCTTGGCCGGTTGCATTTCCGTAACCTGTGTACTGCTGCCAAGACTTTCACGTCCAATAACAAATAATATTAAATTTCTAAATTCAGCCCACCAAAGTTAAATACATTCAACATCCATTAACTCTAGATAGCGTTTAGATCCGAAAATGTTCCCTGTATACTGTCTGCGTAAAATGAAAAGTGAGTGAGTGATAAGTTTGGTCAGCGCTTAACATCGAGGTCTTTAGCGCTGGTGAGGGGTGATATGAGGTGAGTCTGAAACAGCACCTGAATGAAAGGGCGGGGGAAACGGAAGGTCCTCGGGAAGACTCGTCAATCAACGGAATCGTCCGGCACGGTTCCCTCTTGCGAAAATCCGGGGATCGACCCTGTCGGGAATCGAACACGGATAGCTTTGGTGGGAGGCGAATGGTCTGACCATTCAGCCACTGCGACCCCTAAAATAAAAAGAAAAGTGTTGTTGTAATCACCATAAGTCTGTATAAGTAGGGAAAACGTCCAGTTTGACTGTCGGTACTATCTGTATTGTTCCTACAACAATCTGTTCTGTAGAAGTAGCGATACATTCTGTAAAAGAACATTGTCTTCGTTCCTTCTTCAGAACATATTGTTACTTCTACAGAACACATTGTTGTAGGAACAATACAGATAGTTCTGGCAACCGAACTGGACTATTGTCCTTTATGCTCCTTTTATGCATCCGATTTCTGTCGTACGGTAGTATACGGCAGAAAGTCGTACGTCTTATAAATACCTAGGAAGCAATGGGACCTTTCATGCACTGTCGTGCGTCAAATGTGCCGGTCCGTTGCGTAAAACGTGTCGTATTGTTCTAGACAACGGACCGACAAGAAATGTCGTACGAGTCGTATATATGCATGGCGGTAAATGGGTGCTTTCATGCAGCCGGACAAGTTGCGAGCGGTCAGGAACTTGCGTTGCAGTGCTACCAACTCCTTTGCTTCACAAATATATAAGTTATGTAAGTCACGGAACGCACTATATACGGATCTCGCACTGTTAATGGGATGCACAGACCATCTTCTTTTCCGTCTTTTAGAGTACATTTGCTTATACGCAGCATACAGTACTACGGGATCCATCACACACGGTTGTATTGTCAGCACTGTCCATCCGTCCTATAGGTCCATTGCCGGAACGATATATCTGTTCGCCGGACACTGACAATTTTTGTCGTATGCGACATAGTTGCAGTCGGTCAGACTTTTGTCGTATACTGCCGTACGACACGAATCGGATGCATAAAAGGAGCCTTAGTGACAGAATTACGGTACATATGTACAACACTAGACTTCTTTTGTTTAAATGTGAGAAACGAATGTGAGTTGTTTTGATGGCGGCAGGCGATATACCGTCGCTTCACGAGCATGTAGTTAACGCCTCCCCCTGTGTCTGTATCCTCCCAGGGACTCCCTCGGAACCGCGCGACAGTTACAGCGTTAACGAAATCACGGAATTTCGTTTTTCAATTACCAGTTGGACGCCTTGCCCCGGGCTTCTCCAACTACCTCCCCTCCATACTTCCCTCACCCTCATTCTAATTTCCAAACCTTTCCTCCCCAGTGCTCGGACTTCGGTCGCCTCAACTGGCCCGTGAAGAGAGTGACCACCCGACATCAGCGGGATAAAACCGCCCAAGACTCACTTCGTCAGACATTCTCCACGTTCTGATAAACGTAAACTTCCAGACATTTATCTAAGCTTGAAACCACTTCCGTTAAGGCACGGTTTGTCGCCATAGTGAATAATTTTATTTTTCACTTTTTGAAATTCTAACATGAAAAATGTTAAATATACAATTGTGTTGCAAAGTATATTTACGTTGTGTTGCAGTACAGAGTGAGTGATTGAGAGATTTTGGTCATCGCTTAGCATCGAGGTCTTCAGCGCTGATGAGGGGTGACAGGTGAGTATGGAGCAGCGCCGGAATGAAAGGGCGGTGGAAACGGGAGATCCCCGAGAAAACTCGCTGACCAACGGCATCGTCCGGCCCGATTGCAGTACAGACATAACGATTTAGCTGTTAACTTATAATTACGCCACATTCTGAGAGGCAGAGTTATTTTATATTCATAATTTGCTGGACTGATTGTGATCATTGCCAGGTCAATTACCATGCTCGCACTGTAGCGCAAAGTATACACAATTTGCAGTGTAGTCACAGATTTTAAAGTTTTTATTATCTGTATTTATAAAAAATAAAACTAATGCATTTCAGTATTGCAAATAAAAACGAACTTTAAGTAAGACAGGTTCTGCTTTGCAATTGGATTAGTGACTTTTCTTTTGTAGGCCAAGGAAAAGACAGGCTATTTTACTTTTTACATGTTGACATGCCATTGTACATGGCGTGATTCACTTCATTAAATACATATAGCGTGTTTTCTGTTACTTTTGTAAACACTGTAGTAACTTGTTTACTTTCTTGTCAGCACTTTCCTGTTGCATAACAACGAAGATACATGAGTTTAAAAATTTTTAGAACATTTATTACATTTGTAGCTACGCTCTATGATAAACATTTGTTAATACATTGATTATAACATAATTTATAGACAAAAACATATAAATATAACCCGGTACGTATAACCCCCCTTAATATGAAACGTCAGAAGTTATGTTGGAATGACTTATTAACATCTTATTATATTTTGTAATATTCTTTATTCCAATACGTGAAAATAACTCTCCGGAAAATTTAATTACTTTTTTTAATATGCATAAACCAATAACGTCTGACCAGTAATAATGAATTAATGTAAAATAATTTTCTTAAATCGTAAATGTTTTCCGTTTAACTCGTTAGGTACATAAAAATGAATTAATAAATTCGAAGGTACTTATAAAGTGTTAAAGTGGTATTTTAATAAATATTTAGTAAATTTAATGTGAATAATTCTAAGATTCATGAATGAAAAATTCAACTCGAGGGTTGGAACCACAAACTAAATAAAATGACTGAACAATTGTGCGAAAAGTTGGCTGCTTTATTGACTGAGCTTCAGACGTAAAACGTCATTGCATTTTATAAAGTATCAAGAAAATATTCAAATTAAATAGTTCTATGTTTATGTAATTTATATTATGTACTATTTGTGTTAGCATGCATTACGATGTCCAATTACTTATTTGTCCTGCTCCAGTACAACTTTAACTCCACCCTCTACCAAAGCATAATTTTTTTACAGAAACCTTCGCGGGTGTACGCACAACTCACCTAAGATTTTTCTTTCACCTAGATATTTGGGTACGCCATTTTTGCATAAATTTTCGCTGGCCCAGAAAAATAACTATCAATAGTTTTTTGTCACCTACTTATTTGGGTACCTCTTTCTAACCCTCTTCTCCGTGTTGCCATTTCCCGGTGCCCCCCCCCCCCCCCAAATTAATTTTTTTTGCCATAAACCTTTACAGTAACACGCACCATAACTAAAGGTTTTTTCACTAAAATAGTAGGGTAACACGTTCTGACCCTCTAAACCGTTTTGCTCCCCTCCTCGAAAATTTGCAGTTATTTATTTTTTGGCAAAAACCTTTACGGGTGCGCACACAACAACTCACCAAGATTTCATCGCAATCGGGTGAATGGCGTAAAAACTCATAGAAGACGAACAAACAAGCATTCGTTTTTATATACCGACTGTCAGGTGATTCGCGGATATGTGATCTGATATAAGAACTTGGTAGATAATACCGTTTGGTGAAAAGTCGTAAGGTCCATAGTTTACAAGAAAAGAAATCAGCAAAGTAGGAGTAAAGGGTTAGGTATATTCGTCGATGTGGACTGCCCCACATGGATCTGTGACCAAAAGTATAAGGAAAATGCTTGTTGATAATAATAGTAATTTCTTTGGTTACGATAAAAATGACACGGTAGAGCAAACAACCTATCCTATACTCCCATTCACTGGTATCTTGGACCTACCTCGTAAACCATGGGCTTTGTTAGTTTTGGTCAGTTATCTACGTGGTGCAGACCATATCTACGAACAACCTTACTCCTCATTTCCTATTCCCTGTTTTTTCTTTCATTTTCTTTTTCTTTTTTTAAATTCCAAGTAAATTTTCTTGTTAACTAAGGACCTGACCACTTATTCTAAGGAGTATTTTCTTCTTAACTTTGTTCACTAATCACATGGCGCAGTACGTACCTACGGGTTATCTGAAAGCCTGTATAATATGTACTGTCTGTGCCTTTGATCATGGACCAAGATGGTGTTCTTCTGTGACGACAGTCAGAGGTAAAAGGGCGCCCGATCGGGCCGCATGGCTGTATGAGTGTTCCCCCCGGTAGGTGTTCCGGAGCAAGGAACACCTGTGCGTCTCTCTAGTACTCTGGCTGTCAGGCTGGAAACCCATAAGTGACATGAAAATGAGGTAGTACTACGACCTACCAGGTAGCCCCACGGTGAGGTTCTCTGCCGTGTCTGGTCTGGGTTGGACTCGCAGTGGTGGAGATTGCCCGTATGCTGGGCAGACCTGGAGAAGACTCCTTCTCTGTGACAGGTCGAAGAGTTGGTGCCCGGTGAGTCTGTAAGGACTAAGATAAGCCCCGACTAAAGCCAAGAGGCGGCTGCGCTGAAGATCACGATCGGGTGGCAAACAGTGGGCGAGATCCTGGGATGGATGGTCCTGGGATCTCTCGCTAGCCTATGCTACTCCTCTGGATGGTGGTCGGAGACGCAGTTCAGAGTTTCGCCAATGAGTTGGGTGCTTCCAACTGTCTGTCCACCTCGTTGTAGAGTGTGAACTCTTTCTATGCCGATGGGGGCCTGGCGCCGGTAACGCAATGGAATATATGTACCTTCACAAAACTGAAACAAAAATCATATCGGAATTTAAAAAATATTTTTACTAGTATAATGTTCAATGTTTCGTTTCGAAAAGCTATTAAAATAGCACTATTTTGCATCTTGAAATCCAAATATTCCCGGGAGAGAACCCACGAACCTACCCACTTTAAAGGGGATGATCGCTGTTCATTATATTATTCTCATGTTAAACCCCTTTCTTACAATAATCTTGGCTAAGCCGTCGATATTAGTCGGCATTTTCAATTCTAAAATAAACGTGAGATGGCCATTCCAGAAGTTTTACTGTGGTTTTGGTCTTGCGTTCTGACAGATATTATAAATTATCAGTGGTGTTTGCCATTAAGTAGCTGTTTAATCATACAGAATTAATATCACACAGAGTTGAGACCTCATTGTATACTGCTCATACAAGGAGAAGTTTTAGCGTGTTGTCACACAGCGCGCTACTTGTCTCCACACACGGTGTCTTATAGCACTTACTCTTAGTTGTCGCCCACAACTCTTCACAACTTGCTTCTCCCTCCAGGCCGTTTGTCATTTTAAAACATTGTCTCAACCAGCTCTTCTCTACTGTCCTCAACATAACTTTCCAAAACTATCCTGAACAACCGGTATTTCTTCTCAGCATGAATTCCACCACGTGCATCATTGTTTCAAATAGTTTCCTCTTCTTCTTTGTGCTTAAGCATTTTACTTCCCCTTCCCTGGTTTTGCCAGCTATGATCCTAAAATCGAGAACATTATACCAGGTTTTATTACATTTTCTTATATATCAAATTCCATGATACAGCAGCAACAAGCAATGCATTAATAGAACGGCTATTCTGATATAATTTGGTGTTAAACGAAGAAATTAACTTCCACCCTTCCATTTTCACAAACACCCCAGACTAATGCCGTTGCTTAACTATCAAATCTTGCATGTGTACATTTGTTGTTTGATCTTATTTTACTTGTCTAAATGTTTTATAATTTGCATTGTGAATGACACTTTGAAAATGTATTGTTAATGTATGTGTATAACTGGGAGTCTATAAGCACATGTAAGCATACATGTATGAGTGCATCATATATATTTTAGTCAGCATTTTATGATTCTGTGTGTATGCGAGAAATCGTGAAGCATCTACGGAGATCAATAGTCGTTGATAAAAAGTGCCATGTGCTATGTACGTTGAAGAGGGACGTATGAGTGTGCAAAGTGTACAGAAAAAAAGAGGAAGGTTTGTTGAGAGGGGAAGGGTACTCATTTCCAACCCAGATTACGAGATAACCTAGTTAGGACGTGATGTTACTACAACACATGTCTATGTGCCTCGTCGGGATATGCCTCTTGCTTGGTTACAATGAACTTTCAGTCGCTCAGCATGCTAGAATGGCTTTTTAATATTTTAGGCCTCTCATCAGTCTTTCATCACGTAGAAAAATTTTTTTGCTAAATAATTATTTTTCAGACGTCATACGAGAGAGTGCGATTGCGTTAGATAAAAATCCTTTAAGGGCGCGTTTCGCCTCAGTTTCCAACGTCTTTTTTAATTTTTATAATTGTACCAGATATGATTTTATTATTTAAGACATGTATTGTGATTAAATCTTCCTCTTAGGAAATTTTTGTTTCTCTCATAGATTTTGCGTAATTAGTCGTAATCGTCAAAATTCGCACTTTACGGTTATATGTACGCCACTAAAATCAACTGACATACCAAATCGAAAAAAATTCATAGTGTATAACATTGTTGTAGGCTATGAGTTGACATATATAAAAACAAAAATAGGATATTTTTGTATTAAAGAAATTGTTGAAATTTTCAAATTTTCATTTCAAAATTCAGCGTTTTATATTAAATACAAAATATTTTATTCGTTGTTTTTATATATGTCAAATCATAGCCTACAACATTGATATACACTATGCATTTTTTTTTCGGTTTGGTGTGTCAGTTGGTTTTAGTGGCGTGCATAAAACCGTAAAATGCAAATTTTGACGTTTACGACTCATTACGCGAAAACTATGAGAGACGCATACATTTCCTAAGAGGAAGATTTAATCACAATTTGTGTCTTAAATAAGAAAAAAAATTATGGTACAAATATAAAATTAAAAAAAAAACGTTGAAAATTTAGGTTAGCGCGCCCTTAATATTAGTATCTCTTGCTCAGACGTATAAAGCATGCCACTAGATTAGTTCTTACAACGCCATCTTAATAAGACTTCAGCATATTTATTTTAAAATTAGGCTATACATCTACTCAAGGTCATTTGAGAATGTTACATAAAATATTATACAAGGACAGGAACTCGTAGAGGAATCAACCATGGCCTATATAATGAATCTGTCACATTATTCGGCTAGAGCAATTTCGATAAACAATGGACAGACAAATTCAGGATGGCCGGAGAGAAAATTCTAAAATGCGAGTTGAACGTATTGCATTTGAGCCACATTCCTCGGTAAGACATTTAGAAGCAGGAATATTGTTGAATATTATTTTCCAGTCATGAACACTGGTGTATGTGTATTTTTAGTTGATGGTGTTGGTTTTTTCGGTAAGTAAAAACGAAAACTTGTAGAAGTATTAAATACAAATATGAACCGAAAACACGACTAAAAATGCAATTTCTGCCTAGTGTTAATGTGCCTTGGTATTTATTCTAATCTTGGATGTAAACGTAAATCCAAGAAAATGGCCGATTTTGTCATTTATAAATTCGTTATACTAAATATATTGACATATGATCAACTGTTTTCAATTCTGTAACATAAAAGAGATATACCCTACGAGTTCCAAAACGTTACTGGTACTGGATATTCTGAAATTTTTTAAATCTAATAATTTATAAAACATTAACGTCAAAACAATAAGCACGAAGTAAAAGGCAGCATAAGGAAAAATGTATTAATTCTTATTTGTTAAGTTTAATATCGGAGGAAATTATTAGTAGAACTGTGTGCCTTTCGCGACTGAATCAGGGAAAAGAAAAGTAGCAGACTCGTCTCTTAACTCCTTCAAATTCTTGTTACCAACATCTAATACCTCTGCTCCCTTAGTCTGCTCTGTACCAGCAGACATCATTAGAGATTTCCCCACTAATCCATGCAACCCCCCTCCCTCAACAGGCAGAAAATTATTGTAAACTTAATGAAGTGCGTATAAAAAGTTAGGAAAACCATTTCCACGCCGACGAGAGTTGTCTACCTCCCTTACTTGCACGTGAGGGGTGAGTCGTGTATAATCCTCCACGACCACGCCCACAACACCTCCCTTCCCATCCCATCACCACCGCAGCTACCCCTTCCTCCCACACCCCCTTCAAACACTTCATTACGTAGTCGGCGCGAGGGTAAAACGTCTCATTAAAACCGGCGCAACCCCTTCCGTAGCCCGAGGCTGCAACCCGCTGTACGCCGGTGTTGAGCTGGCAGCCCGCAGTGTCGGCGTATGGCGGGATCGGAAGATACGCTTGGCGACTCGACACAGAGCATACACGTCCTCACAGGCGAAATTACGTGGTCGGTCCTTTGATGCCAGTGTATGAATCCCTGACCGTGCACTGTAAGTGATTCTTGCTGACCAGACAAGATACCATATCGGAATGCCGAGGTTTCCGTCTGTAGAGCTTCTATCTGGAAAGTGGTCTTCTAGAAAAGGTTCTTCGAATCTTAGATTGCGTTTTATTAACATTATCAAGGATATTTTTTTACAGCCGCATGATATTTTGGCTACATCGTACACACGTATCAATTTAATTTTGTATTGTTACTTTTCGGGAACACTTGAGATCTGAAATACGCATACAGGCAGGTCCTGTTAGAAATTTTTGTAATAACACCTAGCGTATTTTACGATCTCGAGAACCAAATCATAAGAAAACGCATATTATAGAGTGGTTTAACTTCATAAGTTCCGTGCAAAAATGCAATTGATGTCGACGATTCTGAGTCAGATGGTCCCTTAGTAACAGCATGGGGGTTTCCTTACATTATAACTAGAGATGATGGAATATCGCGAAAATTGTTCGTGCTGACATAGCCTTGAAAACACTGATACAACGTAGCTGGCTGCAGACCAATAACAGGCATAAAATATTACAACAGCGGGATTCTTATTGGCTTAGTCAAATTGGGGTAACAGCTCCATGTACAAGCGAAAGCCAGTTATCTTTTCATAAGCTGAACGTACGTTGAAGTCTAGCAAATAGTAAAGTTTTCCCGCTATAAACCATCATCTCTAATTATAACTGAAAAAGGTGAAATTTCGCGAATTCATGACGTGCTTGTTAGAATCAAATATCCTATGCATTCTCAAGTCCGGACCATTTGACCACTAACTACTACTCTGCGGAACAACATACAATGAACGAATAGACAGGGCATGAGCATGCATAGGATATTTGATTCTGGCATGAAGGTCATTGAATCCGCGACATTTCACCATCTCTAACTATAACATAACATTTTCAGTTAAAACATTATGTTTAATTCAACGATATTTCGAGTTGGCTTATAATTAGTTGCAAGAGAAAGGAGATTCAGTTATCTGGCCCTACGTCAAAATGCGTAACAGGATAATGAACTCGCTACGATTATAGTAATACATATTATTTGTGTTGTTTCAATCGGAACATTTAGTAAACACGCAAGTAAATACGTGCTTCTGATCTTTTAATGTAATAAGGTTAACCAAAATCAAATAATGGGATTCTGAGATTTTTTTATTGTTTGTAAGTTTCGCCATTCCATGTGTGGGTGTTAAAATTTTCATAAACAATTAAAGTACTCTGGGTTTTAAAAATGTCGGTAATGATTCAGGAATAGTATAGCTAAACGTCTTTGATTAGCCAGCTGACAATTCATTTCTCCGTAATTATCTCAGGTATAAATTAATTTAACAAGCCACTGAAGTATGTTTGAAAAGTACTCAACATGAAAAGCATTTGATGAAATCTATAATGAAAATTTCGTAATTATACATTAAACCAGTACAAAAGCTCTAAGAACCATTATGTCAAACGACGCCAAAACGTAATGATACTATTACATCCAACTAGTTCGTTAGTACTTTGAAAGCTCTAAAAAAAAACTGGTTGACATTGTATGTGCCTGATTTGCTAATCGTGACATTCTTTTTGAAGTAAAATGATAGATTATTACGACCGACTTCAGACCCTTATTAAGTTACGGCAATGCGGAAAGTGTTGTACGAGAAATACGGCCGCGAGAACCACAGAAGTTGTTGTTCGACTTGACAGCTAACTGATGCCATCACGGGAGATTTCAACAAGTTATACAAGAAGAAGGGATTACTGTGCCTGACAAGGTGGAGTACGGTCTGAAAGCTGAAGGGAAGGTGGTAGGGATGAGATCTCGCGGGGGAGATTATCACGAAGGAACTAATTATTATGTCGGGGGTATTAAAAGGTAAACAATGTTCAGCAGGGGTGGCGAGATGAGATCGGTGAAATTACTCGCGATGCGCCCCTCGTCCCGTGCCTGAGTTACTACAATCGTCTCTCAACCCCCGCCTAGACAACCCGCGAGATTAAGACGCCTAGTGACATGCCTGTCACTGGGATGTACTGTCAGCTAAGACATCGCACGTCATCAGGGCAACTTGTTGGTAGACGTTGGCAAGATACTGTTATAACTGTATTTCAAACAACCTTTAATTTTCAAAATCACCATATTGGTACTTTATTTTGTACGGTTAGTATTATATCACATTCTAAAATACTGTTTCTTAAAATCTTTCAACAGGTCTACTGTCCGAATTTGATCTAGTTGCAACATTATAAGTTTTTAAGAACAACACAAGTTAAAATTTTCTTGCTAAAAAAAGAGAAACAATTTAATGGACACTAAAGCAGTGTAACTGATTCATTGATATTGATTGTCAGTTTTACCTGTGGTATTAAAATAATTCATTGAAGAGTATGAGGCTTTAAGGGAAGTTGCTATTGGCAACATTAGTTTACAAATTTCTTGTTAATGGTACCTCACACACATGCTCGAGATAATGTGCTGCATTTGACTACTGATTTGCACTGCTGGTACAGTGTAAAGAAGAGACAAATAGAGCGTGGATTATGTAGAACCCGGGATCAATGCCTGGCTCCAGTTAAACTGCTTTCGGTTTATCTCGACGTTCTGAAATTATTCCAGGGAAATGGTGGGGTGGCTCCATTAAGTGGCCCTGGACGACTTCCTTCGTAATTCCTTCGGTTACCACTACCATTGACTTGTGCTGTTCGACGGAACGTAAAATTACCATATTAATAATAAATAAAACGTTATATATTTATTATATTCAAGCTCAGTTTTTACAAAATTTGTTTAACCTTAGAACTACTTACATCTTAGGCTATTTAGGCATGTTCTTTTATCGCAGGAATAGACTTTTACTGGGCATCGCTGTAATTTATTAATTTTCGGCGTTTTTCTTTCACTGGTGAGTCACTACTTTAACTGGGCCAATGATAATTTTGGAGCGCTACGACAAAAGGTTCTTGTTACTCATTTGTAAACAACTACACCGTGACACACAACCATCACCCAGTCATTCAAGTCACAGGGCAGGGCATTTATTTGGAGATTACATTGGCAGAAAAAATTATCGCAATTTTCCATTATATCCTATAATATTCTGTTTTGTCTGTCTCAAGACTACGGTAGCTAGTTTAGTAGATTTTGTGGTTTCTAGCCCTTATTTTTTCTAAAAACAGTTTTTAATTTTTTACTCGAAAGTAAAGCATACTACCGAATTGTGCTGCATCAATAAACGTCCGCTGATAAAATATCTACTCGGGGAAAAATATATAAAATTTAATGAGTAGTTCAGATTTTATTGAAGATTGAGTATTTCAGTCGTCCGCTTGACATCGTACCTTTCCATACCTTTTAAGTGTGGGACAGCACATACGTTACTTAAGATATATTGTCCTCTGTGAAAATCTGTAATAGAATCTGAGAAGTTTATTTGATGTTATGTTAAACATAGTACTTTGCTATGCAGTAGTTGTCGGGTTAAATACTTACCCGATAGCAAACATTAGATTTCTGTCTTTAGGGGCAGAGTTTTGTATGAGTGTACTTATTTTACAGAAGTGAGGGCATACAATCATGACAGGTTTAGTTACTAAGCCTTAAATGTACAAACAATTTAAGAATTAAAACCAGTTGTCGGCAATGGAAAATAATGTAACAATTGGTTGTTAAATGGGCAAGCCTTATGGAAACAACGTTTAGTAAATAAAATAATTTTTCTTACTTTTAAATTTATGTTTACGTGATTATTTGTCGAAACACCGAAAAAATACATCTAATGGTAAAAATGATTTCGAAATCACCAAGTATCCTGCACAGTATTCATGAATATGGAATACAAGTCGTTGATTGGAATTAAAGAAGTACTGTTATCATGCTGTTGTATAAAAAAAGCTGTAACAAATAATGTTACGGAGGTGTACAATAAAGTAAAAATGTTAACATACTAAATGTAGTTATTGTGTTGATATCCTGAATGCAGAATGTGTCATCAACTTCAGTCACAAATTTCACTCAATAGACTTTTGAAAATGTTTTTTTTCTGGTACACGAACAATGGAGCGAGTGTCAACGGCTGCAAAAATCGATTCTAGCACAAAGGAATTTTCAGGAGTCGTCGGAGCTGCTTGGCTCAGGGAGTAATATTTATAAGGTCGGATGGTGGGAGCACCACGGTGCAACCCCACCTCCTCGTCCCCATTAGAGCAGAGTGGCGCAGCTCGTAAGAGTAGAGCTGCAGCCTTCCTTGTCAATTACGCCACTGGCGGGTTTCCCGGGCAAGTTTGTGGGGGAGAGGGGGAGGGGGGAGATCAGACTGCATCGTTCCATTACATTCTCTGCAGAGCGGAGGGCTAGAGTGTGCTAATACTAATACCACTCCGCCTGCGAGCATTTGTTATCATGTGTAAACACTCTGCCTTCAGATGTGTTCCCGGCCGGTGTATGACGAGCTTCCATGATACGTGCTTATACAGAATGGGCGATATTTTCTTTCACCAGACCTCGAAACATGTATGTTGCAAACAAATTCACTATAGCCCGACACCACGCAGAGTGCGCAGATTTAAAGAAGACACTTTTCTTTAACATAATACAGATTTTGTTGCTATAAGTAAAATTTTGTTTAAATGTGAACATGTGCAAAGTAGCTTTGGGTAAGAAAAATTTTAAGGGTACAGTAATAGTAACGCAAATTTTTATACTATTAAAATAGTTTATTTGTAATATTAATAGTTGAAAAGATGTTATTGAGATAAGCTTTAAGCTAAATAATATTACCAACTATAAAAAATTGGTTCATTAAAATAACAAACAAATTTTTATTTATTTCCTTGTAGAGCAGGACTACCGTGCAGAAAATAAACTGCCCTTTATAAAATGTGAATTTTCATGTAAATAAGTAGGTCGAAATAAAGTATGTGGTCTTTACATCTCGTTATAGACGGTCACACAATTTGGTACTATGACAGGAGTTATGAGAAGAGTCGGCCTTTGATAAGGAACCATCCTTATACTCGCCCGGAACTATTTCGGGAAACAATGGAAAACTAAAAGCAGGATGGCTGGAGCTGGAAATCGATCCCGGGTCCTCCCGAATGCGAGTCCTATGTGTTATCTTTTTTTTTTTTTTTTAATGTTTCGTACAATGGTAAGGCTATCGCCTCGTCACTGTACCAAACATCCCCCCTCCCCCATTAAAGTTTGCAAATTCAAGTAATACCCAGTAAATGGTATTGTGTAGTTTGGAAGTGAATGGTGACTTCTGGTACTCAGTCAAGACGAACACAAACACTCAGTCCTGAACCCAAGGAAGTGATGTTAAATATCACATCTCCGGCCGGGAATCGAACCCGGGACCCTTGACCCAGCTGCCAGGAGCACTAACCACTGAGCCACCGCACGCAGTTAGCTGAAAAGAAAAAATTCTTACTGTGCAATTATGTGAGAAGTTTTGTCCTACTCGTCTGCAGCATGTAGGTTTTCTGTTAACTTGTACGATGACCACATCACAGTTGTATTGGCCTGATGTATATGTCCCTAGTAAGTTTGATGGACAACTACCCGACGTGCTGTGAAAATATATACTATAATTTGAAACGTTTGTAAAGTGATCATATTTATAAGAGTCCTGGTGACAGGGCATTTTCAAATAGAAGCTACTGGCATTTTTAAAACTAATTTTGCTAAAGCGATTTAAGGTAAGACACAAAGCCAGTTAGATGTATGTCAGCTACCACAAAACTGCAGCAGCACAAATATGAAGCTACTTCAGAAGTTGGTACTGGTTGAGGGTTAGTTATTCACGAAGCACAGATAGGATAGCATAAACCTCGAAGACTATATATTCTCCGTAGTAAATTGTGCTAAGAGAGAAGCACACATGTTTGAGTGAGAGAAGGACGTAGTTGGCATGAATACTCTCTTACAAATAAGCGTCAAAAGTAAAACATGTTCATAATTATGGTATATAAAAATTTTATCCTGCTAAAAAAATTGTCAGCAAATTCTGGGAAAAATTTTCGGTCTGTAATAAAATCTTTAAAAAGTAAGAGTATATCTCAATGAACGAGGAAATGATTTACATAACTGGAAATTTTGTAATAATTTTGGTCGAAAAATTTAATGATTATAAAACAGGCAAAATGATTTTGTAGGAATTTTTATCAAACAACTATTTACAATACTTAAAGGAGGTAAGACACAAACACTAACACTTGGTAAATAACAGGCATAGTTAAACATACATTATCTCATGACAGTACTGTAAAAACTACGGTACTTACCCAGCAATAAATATTTATTTTTTTTTTCATTAGTCATCGAAATACCAGTGGGTTTTCACTTCTGCATTTTGTGTGTGTTTTATAGAATTTTTATTTATGAGTATATTCATAAGTGTGTTTTTGTTACTAAATGGCTGTGGTTGACATCACGAAACAATCATGCCACCGAATATCTATCTGTCATTAGAGTTGGCGTGACAATGCCATGATAAAATCAGCGTAAATATTTTGTACGTATATAAATGTAAGAAACTTACATTTCACAAACGAGAAATCTAGTACGAAAAGATATATATATATATATATATATATATATATATATATAATACTACGACAACCGATTACCGAACTTAAAACATGTTTTACCAAAAAAATGCAGTCACAATTGATGAAATTTATTGGTATCTGAGTGAAGTTGCTTCACAGATAGAAATTGCTCGATGGAAATGAAAAAGCAAACATTTTACTCTACTAGCCAAGTTTAAGTAAAAATATGTGAGCTGAAGACTGGCGCTAATAGAACTTTGCAGCACTGCTCAAGAGACAGACGTATCATTTCAGCCAACCTGACAAATGCCCGATGTTATATGAGATGGAAGTGGAGCAGCGCAAATATTGAAATGATTGAATAATAATGGAGTTCACCGAGAAAACTACTCATTTCTTGGAATACTCCATCACACACTGAATGTGATAGTTTTGTCAGACAATTTTTCATTTGAAGTGTTACTGTTACTACAAGTCGATTCCTCAGCAGTGGGGAATTGATAGTATTACCACCGAGAAAGTCGTGGACAAGTATTTTCTAACTTAAAAGTAAACAAGTATTAGTAAAAATTAGTATTTAAATGGAAGATCACGTATTTATATATATTTATGTTACATTCACGCAGGAAATACGGGTGCGCTGACATCATTAAAGGACACGTGAACATCACTACCATAAATTCCGACGGTAGGTCTTGTACTATAAAAAATTCAGAGTTTCATCATCTAAGTATAATTTCCTTCTTAACATGGTTGTACCCTATATGTAGGTATTTGGTATGCTTTATACACACATACATATATTTCTTTATTTATGTATTTTTTATTATAAGATGTTGCGATATTGCCTATTAATATTTTGGGAGAACAATCCTCACACCTGGGAAAAAAAACGGAAACGCGCATAGTTACTATTTATTTATTTAATTTTCTTATTCATATAGAACCCATTTTTCTCAATTCGCAATGAGGAGGATTTGTCAAGGGCACATGCATAGACAAAACCCACAGTGTTTGTACAATTCAAGGGAAACGATCATATCACATTACACGAGACACAAGTATTTACATTCGTAATATATACATGGGTTGCATTTTGGAGAATTACAAACATTTATATGAATATAATATGTTTCTACTCTAAAACATGAATTTATTCTAACAGACACGTAAGCAAACTAGGGAAATACATATTTGTATACACAATTCGCGAGTTCAATAACCTACATGCTAGAATGCAATGTTCTATGCATACTCAAGCCCCGTCTATTCGTTCATTGTCTGCTGACTGAATGAGTAACAGGCAATTGACAAATGGTAGGACTTCGATATATACAGACATAGGAAACATACAATGTTCATTCTTATGCATACAATATAAACAAGTGTTTGACGTAGTAAAACATACAAGGAAATATAATACACAACTGCCTAATTTGAATTGAAGCTTGAGGATCAGTTTTCATGACTTACAGTGGATGGTGCATCCAGGGGATGTATCATGTTTGTGTGGGATACTATATTGGACGATGCCCAGCGTGCAGTTACGTAGGAGTCGCCTGGTATGTAGTGGCCAATAATACCTGAAATGGTATTCTACAGTATAACGGTCCAATCAGCACGCTGTCCTCTACACATCATGTAATGTGTACTGTAGTGCAGAAATTGTGCATTTTCAGACCTATGTGTATGTCATAGGTTTTGTCCCTCTAGGAGTGAGGATCGCTCATCCAAAATATTGACATCCAATTTGACAACATAATACGTACTTTTACTTCATAATGCAGTTCTGAGGAAATTAACTTACTAGCATTAAGTTTGAAATTATGAATGACTATGTTACATTCTATTATTATTTATTCACAACTGACGAAAATAAGATAATCATTATTTACAATTACTCTAGGTCACTTCAGCTGTACCAAGTCACACAATCTGGCTTTGTTGTGATTTATATGTCCCTGAGGCACATAAAAACAGCGAAAGTATATGTATGTAATTTATATACTTTAACGTCTTAAACAATCACACGCCGTGGTTGTACATTTAGATAAAATAAGAATCTCTAATTATGTTCTTGAAATTAAACGGCGTTACTTGTTGATGTCTTTCCAGTTGAACAACACATTACGTGCTTGTGTTAGATGTTACTGCAATAACAAATATGTATGCCACGAATAATTCGTTGCAAGTAGTTGTTATAAATATTACAACATGAAATTAAATACACCAAGTCAAATTCTTAGAGTTTTATGTTTAGACTACAAACAAAGTAACCAATCAACGTAATAAATATATCGGTGTAACCCCCCCCCTCCCTTCCTCGTCAAAATAGATAGTCTATCGCATTTGTCAACTTCTCGGTGAAGCAAATACGGAAAGTGACAGGAGGTAAAAAAAAAACATTGATTTATTTGATACGTTTACATTTATTAACGCAATTATTTTCAAAATAGGAAGAAAAACACATTCCAGAAACATATCAGATGGATAGTTTGCTTACATATTTGATGAATTTGTCTTACAGTGGAAAGGCTTTGTGTTTTAATCGTTGATTGTTCGTAACGTTGTGTTACTTATTTTGTAGGTAGTTGTAAAAAATTACGAGCCGAAATAAGAGGCTATGTGTCAGACTTTTTGGCAGGGACTGTACTAGCTCAGTGTATCTGGTTCGAGTCGCGGTGTATTCAATTAGCAGGAAGGAGGGTGGCGAACCAGTAATTATCCCTGGACACTCTTACGATCCAGGGGTTGTTGAAAGCCTCAGGCCACGAGGCCCCTCTCTACCCTCCCTGTCCTACACTACGTATGTAACATGGCTCTGGACTGCTAGCAGGGTGCGGGAGGGGAGGGGGAACTGCTTCCACCCCTTTGTGAGCAACGCCTTCTTTAATTAGAAACTCACCCCTCTGGCCACCAAGCAGTTCAGGGAGCTCATTGCAACTTGAAGTTGTTCTCTACAGTGGGAGGATGGTTTACGTCATCGGAAGCTCTGGGTCATGGCGACTTGCTGGGCTACTAATGCACACTTTCAAGGTCATACCTCTGGTTTGTGTGAATCCATCGCCGATTTGGTCTAGCCTTCACAAATGTCAGACCTCTGAGATAGATGCCATTAAGGGTACTTCTTCCTTTTACTCTTTTGCGATTATGCACGTGCATATAGTTGCGTGACATCGATATGAGTATTATTAAACATCCACCAAGGGCCACGGATCCCTATATTTGTTATTTTGGAAAGTTTAATTTTTTAAATTCTGAATGGGAGCAAATTTCGTAAAATGGTTACACGTAATTATTGTAAATTATTTGTACTATGTAGCCAAATTTCTTCAAACCATACGTTTTTATAATTTTGGCTATTTATCAAATGAAATAAAATGTTATTTAGTCGGTAATGAAGAAAAATTATAGAAACTTATGTTTAAAAAAATATAATTGCACAGTACAAACAATTTCCAGCATTTCTATGTAACAGTTTTATGATACCTGTTCCGTTTCATGATTTAAAACACGCAAAACCAGCATAATTAGAAACCCGCAGTCATAATGCAATATATGGGCCAAGTATATTTTTACCGAAACGACTAAAGAAGGAGTAAGTGAATTGGAACACTTTTAAATATTTTTGTATGTCATGGCATGTGTACTAACATCGTTTGTGATCTATCACAAGTTAATATATTTACTCAGAGCTGCCATATGTAGAAAAAATATTTTGTAATGCTCAAGACGCCGCCCGTTACGGTATTTGTCATTTCGTTTGGGTTTATAAATATTGATGTTTATCGCATTTAGTGAATTCACGCTTGTACACGCCATTATATATTTACAACGTGTGGCGTGAAAAGTCGAAACGAGGTGTCATAATTGTAACCATAAGCACCAGGACCTAACCAATTTCATTGTTGTGTATGAAGTCTTGATAGTTAAACGTCAACACCCATGAGTATCCTACCGAACATACGAATAATTAGCTTTTATTTACCAAACAAGACGGAACTCAAGAGTTTTTACGTCGAACTGCCTGAAAGTGTGGTCGACCTTACAAGATTTTTTTCCCCCTAAATCTAGTTAACAGAAGCTACAGAAAACAATCCACTCAAATTTTAAGACAAAAATATTAATAGAGTTTTGGGAGGGCAGTTCAGAGCTGGTCATCACATCTTTATTTAACAGACTTCTGAAACAGGTTCCAGTTTGACATCAACCGTATTCTAAGGAATAACATAAACTTCTGCCTCAGCATTGGAACGTGGGGGAATAATAAGTTCGGGGGAGCGCAAGTGGACCAAGAAAGCCAGTGAATCATCTTTTATACTCATTTACGTCTTTATATACACACTGTCCAATATTTATAAAAACATTTAAAATTCTTCTTATTTTATTCGATTGGTTTCTGTGTATTTCTTTTGGTATTGCATTTTTTACTCATGCGAACGAATGTTAATAATATTAATACTTTCAATCATTCTAACGTAGTTTAGTGGACATTCGTGTCAGTTCTTTGTTCTAAACATTTTCATATACCTGCCATACTCACATGTGCAGCTAAAATACCAAGATTTATTTAAATGCATTTAAATAAGTTACAATCATTAAACTGTACGAAGAGCAAATACTGACCACAATAATAAGGGTCACAGTAAAAATAATTTAGAGGATTAGAAACAATGTGAATCCAATTGAGAATGTCGGTGATTCATGAGACTGACGCATTGCAACTAGACAACCACGCCCACTACTATTACAAAGCTTGGGAAATGCCATTAATATAAAGTGACGACTTATCACCATCAATTTATTTACCATCTTACTGAGCCCTGCCACGGAGGTGAGCAGCAGTTTAGGATGTTCGATGGCCCATACACGGTACAAAAGGACATTTCTGTGGTGTTCGCGTCTGGTTTTTAGGTTGTCGTACTGATACCACATCCCGTCACCTGTCAGTAATGAGGCAGTGACACATGCTAGTCGCACTGAAAGGAACTGGGAGAAGAAGTGGCCATGGCTTATGTTTGAAACCACCTCAGAATTCGCGTGTATGCGATTTCCGGGAACAACGGTAAACCGAAATAAAACCTGGGTGCTTTGTAATGCGAAGCTAATGTGTTGAGAGAAATTAAAACATTATTTTTGAAAGAGTGTCATTATGTCCATTCCTTTATCTTTTATACCTATACCCTAGATTCACTGACTATATTTTGAAATTGTATTTATTTGTAAAAAGTGATGCACTATTCTATAAAAACAAGTCCGGCTGCTTATCCCAGAAGTAACCTAGGCTTATCATGGCTACGAGAACGGCACTTAAGGTGGTTCAAATAATAGGACTGGATATATAATGCAGCGGTAAAAGTATCAGTTTCAAATTGTAGGTTTTCCGAAGCCAATTTGCAAAAATAAAGATATTGCTATCCTAGACAGTAGTGTTTACCAACTTTTTGGACAAACGCTTTTCTTAGGTAACGTATTTGTGAAGAACAATCTCTGATATCGAAGTCATGTGAAATTAATTGCGGCGCAAGAAATCATGTTAACAAATGCGTTATTGTGGGTAAATGTTAGCTTATTAAGTTGGCAAATATTGCCTGAGTCGTAGTTTTTCCATATTGACTTACAAAATCGTACAGATTTCAGTTGAAGTTTTCAACTTTCATTTACGTACCACCCACACTTAACCACGAGGTTATAATACATAGGGCCAAATTTCCGCTTTAGAATTTCTGACAGGAACGCTATTGGAGTTTCTAATCGTCTAACAAGTCTTGAAACATAGAACTGCTTGAATATTTGCAGACGTAACCTGGTGCTCGAGCAAACGTAACCACGTGATTATCGGACTTGTAACCCCAGCAGGTCACTTAATATAACTGCCTCAGGTTCAAGCAGCGAACGTCACAATGCAGGACGGAACTGTACTCAGATAACTGTGGAGGCTGGTAGGGGCTAAATGGGCCAGAGAATGGATGGCAGCCACGAGGAGAGAATTGGACCTCCCGACTGTGGTCCAGGGAAATTTTTAATTGTGCGGCTGTAATTTCAGCACGTCCCTCCCCCGCCTTCCGTCTCACTGCTGTGAACACTCTCGCCAACTCCCACTCCTAGTTGGGGGTGACAGTCGAAATGGCGCGGATGCTACCCTCTGGCACTGTACAGTCTGCGCTGCAAGTAACACTCGGGAAGGACACATCGGTGAATACGTTCACTAATAATGTGTCTACTCAGAAATAAAATACCCCATCAAATTATTATGAGTAGCTCAGATGTTATCCTTAATAGATTACTGCAGTCATTCGAACGTCATCTCACCTTTCCATTCACCTTAGTGATGAAAAATTTACACGTCAGTTTTATATTGTCCGCATAAGCAAAATTTACTTTTTACGAACATTGGCATATCCTTTATTTCGTCTGCCAAATCAGTAAAGTAGACCAAACATATAAAAAATATTTTTTTCTTTGTCATCACATTTAATTACTTGCATTCAACTGTTCTACGCTGTGACAATCGAGCACAGAGAAATTTGGCTCTGCAATTTCTTGTGAATCTGGTTAAACCAAAATGTATGCAACCCAACTATTTTATATTCACTTCCCATCAAGGTGATTCGGGTTCGATTTCCGACAGGTTCGTTCACCGGATATTCGCATGTGGGACTCGCAAAGTACGATGCCACTGGTCAGCGGGTTTTCTCGAGGATCTCCCATTTCCCCGACCCTTTCATTCCGGTGCTGCTCCATGCTCACTTCATGTCACCTCTCACCAGCGCTAAGGACCTCGATGTTGAGCGCTGACCAAAATCTCTGACTCACTCAACCCAGCTAAAATCTCTATGCATATAATTAATTGCCTCACTTATTCATTCATTCATGTACGCACAGCCCAAACAGCTGGACCTAGAAACGTAAAATTTTCAGCGTAGCTTCCTCTCACAGCGTCGGTATCCAATAAGGATGGATTTTCTGAAATTCGAAAATTAAATAATTGAAAAGGGGCAAAACGTGTTTTCGCGAAATTATCGACAACTCTCTAACCTGATGATTTATTGTTAATATTTTTACTTCAAAACATTGCCAAACCAAATACATATTTCATAATTTTTTAATTTTTCGAAATTCGCAAATTAAGAGTGTAAAATGCTGTTAAATATGTTTTCAATAAATATTATATTTCTCTTCAACCACTTAAGACATCGATGTGATCTTTGCATTAGAATGGTGCTCATGTAATTTTCTAAAAAACTGTTTTAGGATTTTTCAAAATTCGTCCTTGAAAGTCGGTAAAAAAATTATACGTGTCTTCATCTAATCGTCCGTATCTCCTGAACCAATTGAGATATCGCGGTGGTTTTTGCTTTAAAATTAAGTTTACGTTAATACCTAAAAAGTAATTTCAGGATACGTGCTCTTTTCTTTAAAGTTTGCGTACGTAAATATATGCAATCCAATTTAAGGCAATTCGCCAACTGGAGATATACAGAGAATATAGTAACGTTATCAATTAATACGTAACTAAACGTTAGTTATTCTTTTCTATAGAACACGCGGGCGAAGTTGCAACGGGAGAGCCAGTATATTAATATTAACAAATGGGTGCCATAAACAAAATAAAATAAGTAAATACAATTTAATAATTTTAATAACTTCGGGTGTCCTGGCAATTCTAATAAAGAATCATGCTGTCACTGCCAAATATATTTCACAAATTGAAGCTGTAGCAGTGCGAAAAAATTTACTATCTTTCAGTTTTTTTTTGCTTGGCTGAAATATTACAAGTAAAAAAATACAAACTGTAAGTCTCCCAAATTAAATAAAACATGTGAACCAATTTTATTAGTTTCCAACAAAAATCATTGAATTAATAAATAAATAAAAATTTAAAAGATAAAGGGTATTCACAATTTTCTCTCTTAAATATCGATTATCTAGTTACAGGCTTCGTGTTTGATTGTTTAAATACTAAACCCTCCCGTAATTTTATGCCGTTATATTGAATGTATTTTGTGATGCCTGAAAATGTGTGTGCATATACACACGCTGCAATGAAACTATAGTGGTATGCAGCCACACTTTTTTTTTAAATAGAGACCTTAGAAAAGTTTGGCAATATGTAGTATCGGGATTGTCCTTACAACAGTACGTTCTATACAGGTAACAACCTATTATGTAGAAGGAGCAAAGTGTATATTCCTTTTACAGATGACAAGTAACAAACGACGAGCGTTGAGGAGCAGTTATATACAACGTGCCTTGTATTCGGGAGGACCCGGGTTCGATCTCCGGCTCAGGCCATCCAGATTTCAGTTTACTATGTTTTCTATAAATCATTCGAGGCTAAAGTCCTGGCCAACTCCTTCCCCCTTCCCCTCGAGACCTCTACCATGGCCTTGTACTGTTCGAGGGCATGTAAAAAGTCCAAATAAATTAACTAATATTGTTACTTTTACAGATCAGGTTTTTGAAGAAAACGTTACATAACACCGAAAACAATCTAAATTGTTCGATTTATTTTAACATAAGTATGGTCCTACATCAATATTTTATTACAGTGCATATATATATATATATATAAGTGTGTGTGTGTGTGTGTGTGTGTGTACACATATACGCAAAATCTCCTAACTGGCCATTTTTCTGGTAGAGAAATTATCTAATGTCACGTATGCACTTACATGTCCACTAAATTTGATTGCTGGACTTCATTCATTCATTAAAAAGTGTTAAAAAAATTGGTCACGCGGTTCAATTTGTGGTTGCTTTACTGCCATATTAGAAAATAGCCACCGCACTGTCGAACTTTTATTTCCCTCCATTTCCATAAACTGTCCGGTTTTAATGTAACTTACCTCAACTTACTCTACTTGACCATAAACCCCTTTTTTCTCTTAACATTTTTTTGATTATTCTTGTAGCATTGCAACAAAATCTAAAAATACTAAAAATTCTAAATATTCGTCTGATTTCTGCCTAACTTTTTCTAACCAGCTAACCAGTAATTTAATTGGTAATGTTTGATAACTACTCAATTTTTATAGTATAGTAGTATAAGGTCCTTTTAGTATTGAGTGTATTTTGATGAAACCAATATTTAAGCATAATTATAAAGTAAGAATAAATGTAACAAATGTTATTATTTCATTTTGGCTAATCACATTAACCACAGACCGAATCGTAATATTTTGTAGCGTCTATTTATTATATTTAAAGTTATAACCAACATTTGTGCTTACACATTTTCTGCTAAATCGCATACTCTTAATGACTACATGAATGATCATGGAGCCAATAATTTATTTTATGCATTTTGTGATGTCATGTTGTCAAAAAAAATTATAGGCAAGGTAATATGTTTTAAGTAACTGTATACCTTAAAATAAGTCGACGGAAACTCGTGGTCAATCATTTCTCTAGTATAATATTGTATTAGTAGAATATAATGTTTTTTTACAGTGGTCTGGATCACTTTACAGTATTTGCAAAAGATACAGCTAATTATTTGTCAACCTTAGGCGGAAACACATTTTTCTCGAAAGAATTTATGAGCAGTTAAAGGGCTTGGAAAAACCTTCAAGCTTCTTGTATTCCTCTCTTACTTGCCTGAATTTATTTTCCTCGTTCTGATAATACACAAAAAAATAATGGATTGCAGCTTTCAATATGCTTCTGAAGCATGAATACATTAGTAGCCATGAATGTAGTTTCTGTTATGCAAATGCGGATAGATCTATCTGTAAATGTGAATTCTTGAAAGTGCGTTTCTTTTTTGATGGTATTCATCGAAACGCAATTTTTTATTGTACATAAGTTTGAAGAAAGTGACTGAACCAAAAGTCTTCTGTTCCTTTTTCCATTTCCTCATTCGGTAATTCTTTTCCAAAAATTTTACAAGTTTAAAGACGTTGTTGTAATATTTGTACTGACTTTACTTGTAATGGCGAAGCATGAAAACAGTTAGCTAGCAAAGGTGTCAAGATAGCGCTCTGAACCGTGTTTTCAGTAACAAGAGAGCGAATGGAATGATTCTCAATGGTCGTCCTTCACCAAAAGCGGTCGAATTCTTGAAGATTATAATTTTTTCCAAGCCTATTGGTAAATATAAAGTTAATTTACGATGACACCTGTATTAGTAGAACAAATAACTTCATTACTTTTATTTGACGTCAGTGTGATGATTTATGTAAGGATCCTGTGAACCGCTTCTTCACGAGTTGCGAAGCTAAAATTTTTTTCGATTATGCCATTTATGGCCGTCAAATATCTCACTCGCTATTCTTTCAAGACTTCGCCCAAATAAATTATAAAAAAGTGTCTATCGGAAAATTCTCTCTGGGATAGCTAAAACATGAAATATAACTGCAACAATTATTTATTTTTATGTGAGGCCCAGGAAGCATCAGTATCCACCGGAAAGGTTGTGCTGTCATGTGGTGCACCACATCCTGCAGGTTGTTTTTACTGATTGTCTAGTTTTTCTAACAGCTATAATTACAAATAAAACTAAGTTCTGAACAGCTGTAGATACCGCAGTGCTACTTGCTACTGAATGTAAAAAATTACATCGTAGGCTGCGAGTGAAAGTCTATAATTTGTAAGTATATGTTACTGAAACAAATGTTTTGGAATAAGAACTACTGTACTAATGTACTAAACGTGAAATTGACTCTGAACAATGGGAACAATCGACGATAAGCCTGAATCAAGCCAAACATTGGTAGTATCAACGGCTCGGTATAAGTGATCACAGTCGATGAGAACTGTAATTCTGCAGAGTACTGTTTGTACATGATTCAAACTCACGCTTTCGCCGCAATGACGCGTCTCTTCCGAGAGGAGGAGTGGTAAACTGATGTACGGAGAAACTAAGAGAAAATGGGGTGTGCTCTGTTGCAGTCCCCTTCTTGGGTTTTCAAACGGCACAGAGGGTGAGGGATGAAACAGTATCTTGTTCCTCTTCATTAATCACCAGGTATTGCCGTGGTATTGTGCGGGACTCGGGAAGACGCGAGAGAAGGAGAGGATGACTGTGTCGGGAGGTGTTTCCTGCTCTGGATGGAAGCTGGAAGGTACGGGACACACCCTCTCTTACCTCCTCCTGCAGCTCGTCTCTATGCTAATGACGAAGACTGTTCCTGCGACACAGTCACACGAGAAGGTACAGCCAGGGGCGTGGTACGTGTAGGCGCGAGCGAGGCGGGAGGAACAGAACAAGGAGTGATTCGGAAACCTGCAAAAAAAGACGAGATGGAAAAACGGGAATAAAAGAAACTGTTTCGAGACGTGCTTGCCTGTCGCCACCGGGGAAAGGCTTCCTCGCTCGGGGCCTCTCCCCTATCACGAGGAGCAAGGGATGATTTAGAGACTGGTGGTGGATGACATCCACTCGTTGGCTAGAGCCGCTATGCTTTCTGTGTAAAGCCGTCTCTTGGGGGACGTCCCTGGTGTTTCCGCGATATCTATAGCCGACCACGAGAGATGTTCTCAGGAAGTGGATGCTAGACTTACACAGTGTTTCCCTGCAGAGCTCTGCCCAATCCTGAATGGCCACTTCCTAGTTTAAAGCATGTACTACATCAAGTACATATTATCGCAAACGTTTGCGTATTTCCTAACTTTCAATATCATTGATAGGTTCAGCTTTAAGGATGTGTGTTAAAATCAGCGAGAAATTGAGCATGAATATTAAAGAAGATTGAAAGAAATTTTATCATACACATATTAGTTTAAAATTACTTCACGTGACTTATGATACATTTGTTTATGTAAAAAGCCGAAGTGATGAAAATTTTCTTGGAGACGACAAAAAATGTACCGTATTAGTTACCATATAGATTGCATGTGCCAACGAGTAGGAAGAAATGTAAAAGCAATTTGGCGTAGTCATTACATAAACACAACTGTGCTCACTTTGCATGCTCATTTGCCGTTGACTTGGGTAAGTATTATCCGTAGATCTGTGATTATGTCTGTGCAGTCAATGTATTGTGCCAGTTTGTTAGGTATCTGCTGGGCATAGGTGTGTATGGAGCTGTAGTGTCTATATTTTATTTGTTGAGGTTTCCATGACTTAAATTTGAGACACGCTTTTAAGAGGCGGTTCCAGAGTTTCAGGCGCATATATGCAACCCGCATTAAAATAATATAAATCAAGGCTAATTTGACGTTCGCTATAGCAATAAGGCATTACATATATCAACATTATCTTCGCACTTTATCAAAGACACAGTTGTTCTTATATTCGCTACGTTCTGCAAAATCAAGTTTAACAAACGGTTACATTGTCAACGTGATACGAAATATTTTTTTGTAAAATTTGTAGCAACCGTTCTTCACACTTGACTTCGGCAAACGCAGTGAAAATGAGAAAGACTGTATCTCTGATAAAACAGGAAGCAGATGTTGATATGTGTAATACTCTTATCGCTATAGCGATAGTAAGAATAGCCTTGATTTATATGGAGTTAATGCGGGTTGCATACACACGCCTGAAACACCGGAACCGCCTCTCAAAGAACTGCAGTACAAGGTGCATTTTTATGATTACAAAACGCATTTAAAAGCATTCTGTGCGTACTCCATTGCAAGTGTATCAACCTGGGTTTCTTAAATGGCAGACAACCAATCTTTTTATGTTCTGAAAGACAGTTTATCATTAAAGTGTTACATGAAGGTTATGTATATTGTTTTGTGTATGTGTAATTACTTCTTTGAAAACTATAATAATACCCAAGCGAATGCCGGAATGGATTCTTAACAAAGACAATTGCCATTTCCTTTCCAGTTTCCTAATATCTCTAATGAACTACGTTGTCAACGAAACGTTCAGCTCCACTACAAAAAAAAATCACCATTTGCAATAACATGCACTGTAGCAACAATACAATACCTGGCATGTAGGCAACAACTGCTAGACTCGCAATGGAGTACGCACAGAATGTTTGTAAATCCATTTGTAATCAGAAAAATGCTGCAGTTCTCATATTTAAGTCAAGGAAAACTCAACAAATAAAACTTAAGTACTACACCTCCATCTCTGGTGCATTTCAGGTGTGACTTTACGTAACAAGCAACCGACGTTCGGGTGCCTACGATGTTATAATCACCTAGTACAGTTTGTAGTGCTCACCTCACATGTAGCGTATTGCAGCCACTGACTATTTGTATAATTTTTTCTCTCGTAAACGGTGCGTTCTAGCGACTAGCAACAAGAGGACCTTTTTTTTTTGTTACTTAGGATGTACTGTTCAGTAAAGCTACATAAAATATTCACAGAACCCAACGGCACAAAAGTTGTAGACAGTAAGAGGGTGGCCACCCCTGTTATTTTCATGAAGGAGGGAGTTTTAAAGTGTGGTTTCTTCACGGGTTAAAGATCTCGATAACACTAATAATTGTGCGCAGATATGTAATTTATCACCACCGTGGTTTTCAATATTTGCCAAATACAATGTTAAAAATCGATTTTTGGGTTAATGTCTTCCTTAAAAATAGCGCTTGGCGAAAAATGCTTTATGCAAGTATATCTAATTTTTTATAAGGAATCACAATCTCAACATTTGTATCTGTAGTTCAGGAACATCCTGTATATATATATGAACATCCTGTATATATATATATATATATATATATATATATATAAACATCCTGTATATATATATATATATATATAAACATCCTGTATATATATATATATATATATATTCAGGGACATCCTATATATATGTATATACATTCAGGAACATCCTGTATATGTATATGACCCTGTCCGTGTCAATTCAGGCAGCCAAAAATAAAATTTTACCTTCGTAGTCTCAGATGTTTTTGAGTTGGACGTATGTTAAAATTCAGGGAAAAGTAAGATGTACGTATTTTTTTGTTTTGCCGAAAAAAATTCTTGGCCCGAGATACGGGCTGACAAAGATGGTGTCGCGGTCACATGGCGTTATCGACAAAAATTTTTAAGTGGTCTTAAAGGGCTGTATCTCTGGAACCGTTCAAGATATTTTGTTGTGGTTGTTTTTATTTTAAAGACAACATTTTTCTCTTTAAAATGGTATATAGTTTTTTGATATGTGTGTTCATTTTTTTTTTTTTTAGCAATAACAAAAAATAAATTTTTTAATTAAGAATTTTTTTTTTTTTTTTCAAAATTGCCAATTCCAAAAATTTTGATTTTTTTACTGTTGATTAGTACCATTGAGTGCTACATTCCCTAAAAAAAAGGAGAACTTCCACTTTCAAGTTTAACAGGTTTTACAATCGTTTTATGGCTTAGTCACATATTGGACTAATGAAATCAAAATCTTTAGTCTTCTTCGACATAAATATTTTAATTCTTAGTAAATATAAGAAACACATATAAGCCTGCCGAAAAATATTACAATCCAAAACAATGAAATTTTACAGAAACATAGATTAAAATTACATTTATATTAAAGCTTACAAAAACATAATAAACAAAAAAACTCACAAAATACATGTGCAAGTTTCAAAGTATACTACTTCCTGTGTACTCTACTTAGAACTGAAGTTACAAATTTAAGAAACTAAAAATTTGTTCAACTGCTTCAGTATTTTCCTTAGATATTGAGTGATGCCTTCCTGTTGAACCAACAGGAACTGGAGCATCCACAATCTTTAAAACATTGTGAATTGGAACTGTGCACTGCTGATGGTGTTGCTGTCTTGCAGCTGGAAATCTATATCCAGCAGCTGGTCCGTGTGGTAGCATAAAGTTCACGATAATTTCATTCAGCTTACAACTAATATCTATGACTTCCGCAATCCACCATTCACAGTCATATATGCAGGCCACAAACGTGCCTTTTTGTAACTTGTGAATCTGAATATCTTCCTGTCGTTTCTGAGATCTTTGTTGGACAAATGAAATTTCTTCTTTCTTGCTGTTCAAAGTTCGTGCAATATAGGTTCTCCCATCACTGTGAGTTCAGACATGTGTCTTCTGAATTCCTTTCACAGGCGCAGCTTCTTTGGGCCATTCTTCTATTTTTTCTAGCGGAATTCTTCAACTTCCTCTTTGGGTAACAGGATGAGGACTGTTGTTGTATATGACTTTACAACATTTGTAAAATCCAAGGCATTCTGAATTGCCTCTGTACATGGTCTGGAAACATTGTGTTTTGTAGCATGGTGTTTCAGCAGACTTCCTACACCATCACAAGGCCCCTTCCCATGTCCAGTAGCACTATACACCCACTCCATTGGAACAAGTGACTTATGGACTTCAAACAGTTGGTAACGATTTTAAAGTGACTAGGAGCACCATCAGAAATAATGATGACCTTTTCAGGCTGTGATTGCAGCTGTTGTAGAATTTTGCGTATTGCCAGCAGTGCATGTGCCGAGTCATGTCCTCTGTCATCACTTATAACTCCATAACTTGTAGTCTTGTTTTGAAAATATGTAACTCCTGCGAAAATTGAAATTTGGTCATTACTCCAATGATACCCTTGTACTTCTTGCGGCAGAATCACAGACCAGTTCTCAGAAAAATCACAGTGAAGCACAAAACCTTGTTGCTCAACCTCTACACATTCTTTCACTTCTGCAATGTGTTGTTGTTGCAATTTCTTCAGATGTTGGTGTGTTGTTGCTTTTGCTGTCCATTTCCCAAGTTCATCAATGAAGGTATCAATGGCAACAATTTTTTTAATGAGTTTATTTTCCTCCCATGTTGCATATCTAACTTCAGAAGAGTCATCTTGTGTGTTTTCCAGACCAAGTGTCTGTAACGACAGTCACCACATTCCTGAAACAAACAGGTCTCTTGCTGTACGTTAAAGACTTCACGTGACCAACAAAGGTGTCATATGTCATGCGTGCAAGTAAGTTCTTCAAAGTTACCACGCAAAGTTCAAAATTGGCACAATACACACATAAACAGACATCTCTAGGTGGGTGTGGAACCACCCACTTAGGTCGTAGTGAATAAAATTTTGACCTTCCAATGTGGAATATGGGATGTTCCTTCTTATAAA
Source organism: Medauroidea extradentata (assembly GCA_003012365.1). NCBI lineage: Eukaryota > Metazoa > Arthropoda > Insecta > Phasmatodea > Phasmatidae > Medauroidea > Medauroidea extradentata. Next base: position 55,710 of record PNEQ01014718.1, read on the forward strand.
TGGCGAAAGTTTCCTTAATACTGCGTGTCATGTATTTTTTCACTTTCACCACTTTTTCTCCTGAAACTGTTACAGTAATTGTGTCTTTTTTGTTGGCACTATGGCGAGAACAGTCCCATTTATCTTACAGATAAAATGACTGTGTAATTTGAACATCAGCTTCATCCTCAGGGTGACCCCAATATGGCTCCACTTTTCCAAACACTCCTTTTGCAACCTTCAGATTTCTTGCTTTCTCCACCATGTATTTTATTGTAGATGGAATTTTGTCAAAAATTTGTGCTTTTGAAACGGACGCTGGGACAATTGTTAGAAGCTGTACCTTATCATTGTAGGAAAAACACGATTAAACAGCTGAATTGATGTTCATTACAAGTTTCACAAGCTTATTTAGGTTCTATTTCTTCTGCCGAAGGAACTTCAGCATTGAAGAGTTTGGTCAGTTTTCGTTTGGTGTACTTACCCATAGCCTCAGTAATTTCTATGCGCTTTCTTGATGCATAGAGCTTATGGCTTGACTTCACTAACCACCGTTTCTTAACAGGAGTAACACCAATCTCTACATGACTGATTCAGGGAGTTTAATTCTTCTTCTGCAGATAGAAAATCTTCATCATCCACACAATGGGAGACATCTTGAGGGTCAGTTGGTATCATTTGCGTTATTCTGTCAAAGCATTTAGAACACAGAAAGTCATCACTGGAAACATCGCTTTGAAATAGAGCCTCGACATGAGCACTCCAATTTCCAACCTGAACAAAGTCTGTTTTTTTAGGTAGTCTTATATATAACTTTTTTGTGAATATGCAAATAGTCGGCACACTTCACTCTCCTGTGGCCCCAATGAGAAGACATTCTTAATGTCTGTCCTTTCCACAAAACACAATGCACACTTATATTTTTGAAACACATATTTGTTGAACAGCTTGCTCTCTTTACTAGCCTGTTAGCAACTGAACTGTGAACTATGAATACATGTGCCTCCTTTTATATGGTAGGCCACACACACACAGAATCATGTGGATGGTTCCATATTGTTCTAAAAGGTTCTGTTACACTGTGGATTTTTATGGTTAGTTCCATATTGTTCCAGAAGGTTCTGTTGCACTCTGGAATTATTTGGTTGGTTCCATATTGTTGTAGAACATTCTGCTACGCCCTGGAATTATAAAAATGGTTCCATATTGTTCCAGAAGGTTCTGTTGCACTCTAGAATTATCTGGTGGTAGTAGACCTACCCTTACAAATACAGTTTGGACTGTAAAAACATTGAAACGATTGTAAAACCTGTTAAACTCGAAAGTGGAAGTTCTCCTTTTCAGGGAATGTAGCACTCCATGGTATTAATCAACAGTAAAAAAATCTAAATTTTTGGAATTGGCAATTTTGAAAAAAAAAAATTATATTTTTTAATTAAAAAATTAATTTTTTGCTATTGCTAAAAAAATGAACACACATTTCAAACAACTATGTATCGTTTTAAAGAGAAAAATGTATTTAAAATAAAAACAACCACAACAAAATATCTTGAACGGTTCCAGAGATACAGCCCTTTAAGACCACTTAAAATTTTTTGTCGATAACGCCATGTGACCACGACACCATCTTTGCCAGCCCGTATCTCGGGCCAAGAATTTTTTTCGGCAAAACAAAAAAATACACATATCTTACCTTTCCCTGAATTTTAACATATGTCCAACTCAAAAACATTAGAGACTATGAAAGTAACCCTCCTGCCTGAATTGACATGGATTGGGTCATATATATATATATATATATATTCAGGGACATCCTATATATATGTTTATACATTCAGGAACATCCTGTATATATATATATATATACACATGAACATCCTGTATATATATGATATACATTCAGGACCATCCTGTATATATATATATATATATATATATATATATATATATATATATATACATGAACATCCTGTATGTATATATGAACATCCTGAATATATACTTATACACAGTACGAATTGAAACTACTTTTCACTAAACATTTTAGTTTACAATGGCATTATATCCTGTACAAATGAATCAATCAGTTAAATCACACAGTCTTGCCTTCATCGGGGTATTTTCCGCATTCTGTGTCTAACACTTTAAAAAGTAAAATAAATATGTGCTTGTGTCTAACCGTTTTATAAGTAAGGCTACATTTCAACAAAACATGCAGTTTCTTGATCACGTTCTGTCAATTCTCTACGGAGAGTTTACCATATAACGTCCAACACAATTTATGTTTTTACACGGAACTACGTTTAAAGAAAACAGATAATCAAGTTAAATAGTTCAGTAGTTAAATTAACGATGAAGTTTTAAACGAGTTCATTCGCCGCTGAAAGGGTCGAGTAATCTTTGGTACTGCTCTGTGAACTTTTTTACTCTTGTAATCACATTTATCGTAGAAGTTCTCTTTAAAAATATTCATTCCTTCGTAACGATTTTCATCCATTCACTTCTCCTGTAAATTCACCGTCAACTTAGACTTTAATATGTTCTAAACGGAATATAGATTTTATATAGTGTGCCTGGTTATTGAGAGGGCAAAACGTTACATGGCTGACAAATAAAACGTCGATTTTTCTCCTACAGAAACTTCCATTTAAAAAAATTACTGATATTCCTTACGGAATAATACTCATTTGGTAAGATCATAAGTTTCTCAAAGAAATTTTTTAAAATTTAAATATAATGTTAGAAGTAATTCAATGTTTGGGAAATAAAAATATTTTACTTGTGCTAGCAAGTTGTCTGGCGATTTTCACATATTATTCTTGTAATGAAGAACATTGTGTTTGCAATAAATTATACCCATGTACACGTCATCACTAAGCAGTGACAAAATTGAATACACCAAAATATTTCCTTATGATCAAAATTGTAGTATTTCACTTAATTCTAAACAAATAATATTGCTGATTGTGATTTCTCATTTAGGTATTTTAATAAAAAATTTTCAGTTATCTTTTCACTACCATGTTTAGTCTATGTATTTTAAACAAATGAAAATAATTAATACACCGATTACAAAACCATTTCATGGAAATTTTTTAAGCTGTTCCAAAGCGTTTTTTTTAATAAGTACAAATTTAGTTTTTGCTCTTGAAATTCATAAGAAAAGCTTGTTTTATATAGTCTGCAACAGGTTACGTATTATGATCGAAATTTACCTTTATTTTATTTATTAACATTCTAATATTAATTTTCCAGTAGCAAAATAGGAAAATTCCGAGGAAAATTCACAGTTAAATTTAAGGCGTAAGCTACGATTACATGAGTTTATCAGATGCTAACTAGGAAATGTTTTAAAATAAGGTATCGAAACGTTCAAATTACTAGATTTAATTTTTCCGTGTAGTTTACAAAATTATTACTGTAGGTGTAGATATACATAATGTTACTTTTAAAAAAACGTATAATTATTCAATAACATAAACTTGTTTTAAAATGTAACGAACAAATAGAGACGCTTAATTAATCATGGTCTTCCTTCCAAATGTACCAATAAAGGTTATAATTTTGCAGCTAAAACCTTGTATTAAAAATTATTAATAATAATATTTGCTTTTACGTGTGAAATGCACGAGTTTGAAATGTACTTGTAAATAACTATGCATGTCTACCACATAATTTAGATTAGAAGGCATAGTGGAGTTTAATATGTGGAGGGAACGCCCGATTTCTCAACTACCAGCAATACCACATGTGTAGCTCTGTTTCATGGTTATTTGCAGCATATCCTTGTGAAGAGTAGTCGCTTATTTGACTGTGTCAATGACAGTGGGGTAGCTGCAACACTGTATGTCTGTGATATGTGGGCAGAACTCCAAGACGATAAGGAATAGAAGCTTTTAACCACTGACCGTACAGCAGATCTGCAGATGTGCACATAAGGCATTGAAACAAGTTGACGCAAAATATTTTTCACAAAAAACCAAGGCTTTATCCATAGTTTAACTACGAGTTTTTCGGTTTTGCCTTTGCAGAGTGTCTGGATCTACGTGCATTTCGTAGTTGAAGGGTTCATTTGTGTTAGTGGAACTAAAACAAAATTTAATTAATTTTTGTTTCCTTATCAAGTGTACTATTTTGCAACTTAAAATCAAAATAATGAATTGTACAGCTTAGTTCTAAACCTCTGTAGACTTCGAGTTTACACGAAGACATCACCACTCACAGATTGTTGAACTGTAAGTGTGCCGCATTATATATTTGTTTGTGAATATTTGAGAGGGCTCTTAAAAGCGTACTTTATTTACTCCCAATTCTCCAGTGAATTATTTCCTACAATCCCGATGTACGTACAATTTAACATTACACTGTTTCAACCACCGTTTATATATTCCGTGACCAGTATAAAATCCTAACTATGAAACGGTTTGTGCAGCCGCCTGTTTTTAATCTGTTGATGTATGTAAGGTCGCCTACTGCGGAAACCACAAAGCATTAGGGCGGATTTTGGCAGATAGAATTAACTCGAAAACTGCTGAGCGTGGGTGAGTTATGGCTGCTTAGGAATTACATTGAAGGAACATTTCATAGCTACGTGAGTATCCAATCTAGGTTCTCCACAGATAGCTGTAGAGCATTTTCTCGGGGTCAAATATGATTAAATTAGTATTTTTACGGTCCATTAAATTTTGCAGTGTGTTTTAAAATGGATGCGAGAGTACAGAACACTTTAATTTTTAACGTTACATCATAATATGATGGGTACCTCATAAAGGCAAGCTATCGGCGAGTTGACTGCAGACCATCTCAATGACTTGCGTCTAGAGGCTAAGATGAGGTATGGTATGCGTTACTGGCTAGTACTTAGGTCTCCCACTTCAAGGCCTAGGACGAGATAAGAACTTCCAACGTGGTATCTATTTCAAGGGCATTGACGCACGAAGAACCTAAAAAATAGTTAAACAGCACCTGATGTTTTTTTAGATTCGCCACCCAGTTTGAAGTTACATGTCCTCACAATACATTTGTCAGTTGCAATAGAATTTTTTAATGTCGTTTGTGAGTATTTTAGAAGTTAAAGGACAGAACGCCCGCTTCAGAACAGGTATTTTATGTCATTTAATAAATGAGGGAGAAAATTAAAAGCTTTGCTTAGTGACTTTACTGAATAAATAAATCGATGACTTCAGGTACTTATATTTCTGATTTAATTAAACAGTAATTCTTCGAGTAAAACTTTGTTATATTAAAAAAATAATTTTCGGACAAAATTATTTGCAGTTATTTTGCAATCTCGTCGCGAAAATTAATTGGAATTTGGTTTCACACGTACCGAGATATTATGACCATAAACCATCCGTGAAAATAATTTTGCCCCAGTTTGTTTCAGTGCCTTACGTGCACATCCGCAGCTGTGCTTCATTGTTATTAGCAGCGTGTCTGTGAAAATGAACGTCTTTCATTCGACTATGGCAATCACAGCAAGGTTACTACAACACATCACGTCTGTGATTGGCGGGTAGAACCGCAAGACACGTGACAGATGAAACAGCCAACCTCTGACCACGAAGTAGAACCGCAGATGTGCACGGAAGTCACTGACACAAACTGGGGCAACATTATTTTCGCGAAAAGTTCACAGCCCTACTAATGTCCATACCCTTAAGAGTCCGTGGTATTTAATTCAGCGCTGAAAGCATATTGTAGGTTCCTCGAAGCCTGTTTGCCCGAAAAAAAAAGCAGCAATCCCAGACAACAGTTTTTACCAACTTTCTGAACAAAAATTTCTTTCAAGTAACGTATATCTGAAGAACAATCTCTGACGCCATAATTTCGCACATTTCATTGCTATGCAAGAATTCACGCCTAACAAATGCAAATGTAAATGTTTGCTCATAATGTTACAACAATCATTATCTAGGATTGGAGCTTCGTAATTTTTCCATGTTGACATTCGAAAAATGTAGATACTAATATTGTAGAACTCAGCACTTATTTATCTGCAATGCCCTCTTAAGAACAACAAAAATAACATTAATTTATAATTTTCCTATCTGCAGTTGCTTTAAAAATAGTGTTCTGGTAAGCTAACATTAAAAATTTTGAAAAAACTTTAAAATACAATTTATTGGAACTTGACACGTCTTCATGAATTTACCCGAGCAAGGTGGTGTATTGATAACATGCTGGACTCGCATTCGAGAGGACCCGGGTTTAATCCCCGGCTCCGGCCATCCTGATCGCGGTTTTCCACGATTTCCCGAAATCACTTAGGGCGAATTCTTGGATGATTCTTAATCAAATGCCATGGTCGAATTCTCTCCCAGCTCCTATCATTCTATCGACGAGACGTAAAATCCACTTACCGTAATGAAGTAAGGTTGCACCGTACCACAACTACAAAAACAAAATATATACATTCAGCAACCCCCTTATTAGCGGGGAGTAGGAAGATGAACACAGCTCAGCCAGTAAAGCAACGGTTTGGTGTAAGTCAGGTGAGTGTCACGTGTGACCCAGTTTGCCGTTCGAGTTGTCACGTGGTAGCGTAGCTATTGGCAGTTTGGTCTGTGTCTGGGCTAGTCGACGGAAGTCAAATTACAGTTGGCTAACACAAATTCTTCCAAGAGGATGATAAGCATTAAATGAGCTGCCTAATTTATACCCTTTGTGTGAGCAAGAATGAAGGTTCACGTGTTAAGTTACATTCAGCGTTGCTCAGTTATTTAAACTAAGGATATCGCTTTGCTTTCAGACGGAAACTATTTTCTTAATTCGAAATATGTGAATATTGTTACTCAAATTAAAATGTACAACAAATATTGAGGCCATTATTTCGAATTTTTGTAGTAAATAATACGTATTGGTTCATAGTTTTTTTTTTTGTTACGTAAAAATCTCTAAGCATCCTATAACAACAACTTTCCAAGCTATTTTGCGAAGAGGCTTACTGAGATAGAATCGTCGTGATAATAGTGGTAGCCATGTTATAAGTGACAGACGGTTTACATTTAAATGTGGACTGTATTAGTGGCTTGCCGCGAGCCGTGGTTCTAATGTCATTGACGTCCGCAGCTTTAATAGTGGAGTCTAGCTCTACCGTGGATGTACAACACAGGTCATATCTGAAAATGCGGTACTTAGCTATGGTTTATGACATTAGAGATTGGAGTTGGTCGTGATGTAGCGTTCTCGACTTGAATTTTTCAGGTCATATGTTTGAGTGCTTGACGAATTAAGTTATGTTAAGAAATTCTTATCAGCGGATAAAAGCGGATTTATCAGCACAGACGGGGTGATTTTAAGCGAGTAGGAACATGGCCGGTATAAAGACGATGGGAAACGGGAGCTCCCCAAGATGGTGCTAGTATCGTTAGGCACAATACTTACATGTGATTATCCGGGTCGACCCGATCGGTAATCGAAACCAGGTCAACTTAGTTGGAGCGAACGTCTTAGACGCCGGCGTTGTCACCAAATGTGTCCTCCTGTCGTAAATTTGATCATAGTAGACTGTACAAATAATGATACTGCTGAGTACTGTTTATCTATAACTATCTAAGATGAATAAATAAATTGTGGTCGGTCAGCACTTAATATCTAGGTATTTAGTGCTGGTGAGGGATGACATGTACGGAGCAGCGCTGGAATGAAGCGGCGGAGGAAATGGGAGATCCCTGAGAAAACCCACTGTGGTCTCGGGTGTGGACCACTAACTATGTGAGCGGACAAGTGGGCTACAGTGAATGAAACAACCGCGGCCGTGATACTGTATTTATTTACATGTAAACACTGCTACATTACGTTGTGTTACACAGCGCGCTACTTACAGGCAAAGCTCTCGCGACCACTGCTAGAGTCAGACTAAGTGTTCCTCCCCGGTCTCG